>ML321840.1:0-18570 GCA_005239505.1 Nicotiana paniculata | reverse complement strand
CTGCAATAACATTGAAGTTGGTCTGGCTCTACCAATCCCCAGTCTTTTATATATGGCCAGCGGCATTAGATTAATGTTGGCCCCCAAGTCACATAGAGCTTTGGCAAAAGCTAAGTTGCCAATTGTACAAGGAATTGTAAAAATCCCTGAATCAGACAACTTTTCAGCAATAGGATGCGTCACCACCGCACTACAAGTCTGAGTAAGGGTGACAGTAGCCAGATCTTGGAAATCAAATTTTTTGGACATCAAGTCCTTCATCATCTTAGCGTAACCAGGAATTTCTTTCAACGCATCAATCAATGGGATATTTACCTGTATTTGCTTTAGCATGTCCAAGAACTTCTTGTGCTGTTCATCCTTTTGGTATTTAGCCAGCCTCTGAGGGAATGGAGCTGGCGGTCTCTTTTTTCCAGTGATTTGGGACTTTTCTTTCTCAGCCACCACCTCAACTACCGGTTCCTGGGCTATCTCCACTTCTTTTTCAATCTCACTTTGTGCACTGGGTTCTCCTTCAGTAGGTTGCACTGTTACCTTGGTCAAATTTGTTGGATCATCAAGTTCAATCGGCTTGGGTACCAGTGTCTCAGCATGCCTGCTTTCACTATCTCTCTCCAGTTCCAAGTTTAAGTCTCTGCCACTGCGGAGAGTCACTGCCATCAGCTGCCTTGGTCCCTGGTCCATAGGATTTACCTGCGTATCTGCAGGTAAAGTTCCAGGAGGACGATTGTTCACTGTCATAGATATCTGGCCCAACTGTACTTCAATATTTTTAATAGATGCATCATGTACATCTACTCTCTCACTGATTTTGGTATTTGACCCAATAATCTGCTGCATCATAGCTTCTAACCTGGAAAACCCATCTTGGTATTTGACCCCCTGTTGATGCTAAGGAGGGTAGTATGCTTGTTGTTGATTCTGATGGTTATAACCTTGTGGCCTTTGATACGGTGTTGCATTACCTTGTTGTCCCCTAACACCCATATTTCCACTGTTTTGTTGTTGGTGGGGTGGTCTATATGGTTGAACTTGCTGACCCCAATTCTTCCCTCCTTGTCTCTGGCTTCCATAATTCGACACATAATACATATTTTCTGGATAAGGGGGTGATGACATTCTGCATTCCGGTGATTACCAAGTGGTTAACTAATGCAAGATGTGCATAAGCCCCCATTGGTTGTGTCTACGATGTGTACCTGCTGCTTTTGTCCTGATTCCTCCACCTTCTTAGTAAGTATACTCATTTGTGTTATCAAAGTGGCCACGTTCTCTGCAATTTTTTTAGATGGATCGAATGGGACTGAGTGAACTACATGAGTAATGGGTGCATTCCTTGTTATCCATCCTGAATTCTGTGCGATTTTTTATCAAGTAAGATTTGACTTTCTCTCCACGTTTTGCTCAAGAATTCTCCACCATCCGAAGCATCAACATTTGCTTTAACAGTATCAGCCAAACCCATATAAAAATACTGCCCAACATCTGCTCTGGAATACCATGATGTGGACAGATAACCAGCATCCCCTTAAATCATTCCATGTCTCTTGCAATGTTTCAACTGGTTTCTGTCTGAAGCTCAAGATTTCATCGATTTGTTGGGAAGTCTTGTTAGGTGGATGAAACTTGTTCACGAATTTCTTAACTAAATCCTCCCATGTGGTAATGGAATTTATGGGGAGTGAGTTTAGCAAGTTTGTGCAGCTCCAGTCACTGAGAATGGAAACAACAACAGTTTTATTGCCTCCTGGATGACGTTTGGCTGCCTCTGTGTTTTGCAAATTGATATGAAGTTTTTCAAATTCTGCTGGGGATCTTCGATGTATGACCTTGAGAATAGTCCCTTGTTTTGCAATAAGTGCAGCATATTATTTGTTATCTGGAAGGACTCGGCCTGTATCTGAGGGACTAGTATCGCAGTGGCCAAATTCTCAGCTGTGGGTTGTGTCCAGTCATATAAAGGAGCCTCTGCCCCTATTTGAGCGACTGGGTCTACCACATCAACCCCATTATTGTTCCTGTTGTTTGGATCTTCCATGTCGGGTTCAAGTTGTTCAATTGATGGTTGTTGTTTGCTTTTCCGGTTGGTGCGGTTTATGGCCTTGAAAACTTTTTCGGAGTCTGATAAAGCTTCAACTACTTCACTAGTTCTCGATGAATTTCTAGGCATGCACCTGCAACAAGTTAGCAAACGTTAAACTTTCAATGTATAAATGAAAATTTGAAGAAAATTGGACTATATTTAAGAATTTTGTATTTCTTCCAACTCAATTGATCACACCGTTAACTCCCCGGCAACGGTGCCAAAATTTGATCACGCTCAACTATTTCTTATAGAAAGACTAAACGGGCGCTGCAAATATAATCCGGGGTATTACGCCCAGAGTCGATCCCATAGGGAATTTAAGTATCAATCAAGCCGTCAGAATACAAAACTTTACTTAACCAATTTTCTCAAGACTTTTGAATATCAATTGGTGATGTTTTTCTATTTCTACTGACAAAATTAATAAACTAATGATTAACTAACAATATGGTGTAAACAGTTATAATAAAGGTCTAAGGTTATAGCTTCCCCCGTTGGTGAACTTCCTTCTTGGATACTTCTTAGAATATGATTAGTTGCCTCTATCAATCATGAACACTCTATCTACCATAAATATCTCTCAAGTAATTATAATAATTTACTAGACGCACTCTCTCAAGTTACGCTAGCTATATCGCATTACAGTTCACTTTAGATTGCACCCGAAGTATCGTTATGTCTAATCCAACTTCTAAACCCTCGGTTATGACTTTCATCTATACTCTGGGAGTGGTGTTGTTCAAACAACTACCTTAATATGCACTCTCTCTCAAGTAGATCCATAATAAATAGGAACCGCTAATTGAGGGCCCTTCAATCAACTACAACAAGAACGTAGTTGAACAAATAGAGTTTAATCAACCAACCAAAGCTATATTAATATCACAATAAGTTCATACTCATAGATTAAGAAATTAGCTACTCATACTCATAAGAATCAATTCTAAAATAACTTGCATAATTAAACTACAAAGTAATGAATAAAAGCTGTAAAAATCAATGTTTTGCTTCTTTGAGTCGTATTCCACAGGCGTCTCTTGTCTCTAATGGCATCCCCTCTCTTCAAGTTGTGTTTTTGGGTCTATTTATATGTTTAGGACAAACCCTAAACGTGTAGGAGACTTCTATTCAAACCGGGAAACATTTAAAATCTTCAAAACTCGGATTGGACCAGACCAGGGACCTGGCTTTATGGCCCTAACGCCTGGATAAAGCCAGGCCAGGCCTGTCGTTATGGCTCTAAGGTTTGGATAACGCCTGGCCTCACCGGGCTTTATAGCCCAAACGCCCGGCTAAAGCCTAGTGTGGCCAGGCTTTATAGCCCAAACGCCTGGCTATAGCCCGGTGCACTCCTCTTCGCCTCTTGAGCGTATTTTCGACGTTTATGCATCCATTTAGCTCGGCTTCCATCTCCAATTCACCTACACATGAAATAGACTCCATTATGCATATACAAAGTGTATTTTTATCATTAACGCACATAAAATGTAAGGCACATAACGTGTTAAACCATGAATTCTTGCCACACATCACACGCCTAAGTCCAAAATCACCTTACAAGTGCTGACATCATCCAAAACTTATTCTGGAGTCATTTACACCAAAGTCAAATTCCGGCCAAATTCTCACCCTTTAAGCTTCCAAAAATAAAATCTTCCTTCCAATTCGACCCTGAATCATCTGGTAGCTGAATTCAACCATGCACGCAAGTCGATATACATAATATTAAGCTGTTCAAGACCTTATGCCGCCGAACGAAGATTAAATTCTGAAAATGACCGATTGGGTCATTACATTCTCCCCCTCTTAAAACCAACCTTCGTCCTCGAACGTGCCAAGATTCGCTTCGAACTCACCAAATCACTAAAAGAACACTTCCAACATACACCCGCGGGTGATCCCACGTCACCCCAACCTACATAAGCCTAATGACATCATATCATATGCAATTTAGCCTTTCTACCAACACCGATAAGCCTCATGCCCTAAATTCACACCTTCTATTCATTTACAAAAGACTCGATCATAGATCCATATCCAGCATCAGTCTCAACCAGATGCATCATCTCATGCCTACACCGACAAGGTATGACCACACAACGTAACACACCACACATAGGCCCTTAATAACACGTGTGATCCCAATAACTGCCCGAAATCAACCCAGCACCGGCAACTAGCCTCATATCTGATAGAATTATGTTTCAAACCTCCATAACACTGATAATAATGCAAGAAACACAAAGACCTCATAATTTGACACCCGAATCACCAAGCCACAACTAACACCACTGGGTACATATCCCGCAAGTTAAAACTCAAGAAGCATAGAACGAAATTGACTAAATATGAAAAGAGAAACACATAAGGAAACTACCAAACAAGACCGACAGGCACAACTCTCTGTCAATACTAACCAAAACAATATAACAAGGAAAGAATTAAAGCATATGAACAATCACAAGGATCCCATCCTGGTATAACTTCTATTGCGGTACACAACTCGGTTCAAACATATCGAATCACAAGAGATCACAAGGGTCTCACCCTCAAATCTAAATCACGTATCGAATATATATCATAGCAATTGAAATCTTTCACTAAACTCAGCTCTGCCAATAAATCACAACACTTGTTCAACTCTCACCCTGTTAGAGTATCAAATCACAGCTCGTAACTAAAATACTCAGGAAAAATCACATCAAGCTTACCATGATGAACAACAAGGACTCATTTCTAGTCTCTCCACTCTCAATGCTGAATAAGAAAACAACGATAGACACCGACTACCACTTATAAAATCTCCCAACAGGAGCAAACATGAAAATAGAGTGCGAAGCATGAAACTCACTCAAAAATGAGGCAACAAATAAGGGATTCGTCCCGACCAGCAGAACTATAATGAAATACAAATGGTGCCCCTCTGTAACAGATCAAAACATACTTGTATGATAATATCTGGCACAACGGCCTCCAGTCTACTATATGAAACACATCAATGGGTCGGGCCTCCCCCGCTTGGGCGCCCTCTACTCACCTGAATAACTCGATGTGACATACCTGCCCGGAGCCTAGGACAATATCTCACTATGTGGCTGAAATCTCCTGTTGATATCCAATTTTTCCTATAACATTTTTTAAATGCATATATATACCTTCAAAACCATGCATTAGTACCAATCGATATTTTTCCATAATTTCTACATTTTTAGGGATTTGTTTTGATTAGTCCCAGTATTTTATTTACATAAATAATTATAAATTACATCACAAATGACTTTATTATATTTCATGACTTAATTATACTATTTATATTTATATTAAGCTTAAATTATTGCACAAATAGCCATATTTAAATTTTTTGGGTTATAATTACAATAACTTTGCAGTAATAGCCCACGAGTGTATAATTACCTTATTTCACAACACAATGACCTTTTGTATTTTTATAATATTAGGTAATTATTTTAAATCAATTTTATGCATAAAAAATATTTTTTATCATTTATTAGCTATTTTTACAAATTATTTTATCAATTAAGTGGTTATTTAACAAGTAGCCTCTTTAATTTGGTTTAATTTCGGACCTTAGCCCATATTATTCCCCCCCCCCCCTCCCAATTTAAGTCATAGCCCAAACCTAAACCCTATTCTTAAACCCGCCCAAACCCCAGATGAAATCCTGGCCGTTGATCTCAGAAGATCAACAGTCCAGGATCCATTTCCTTTTTTAATTAACCTAACCCCTAACCTTTATCATTCATTCACTTAACCCAGCCGCCTTTGAATCCCTCCTCCTCCATTATCTCTCAACTCACCCCTAACCCTTATCGCCACCAGCGGCGAGAACCCCCTTCTATGGTGTTTTCGTGCCTCCTCCGACCACTACTGGTCCCCTATACCCCCTGGCTCTTTGATTTCATGATTCCTTGAGGAGATCTCAAGGAAATCCAGGCGGATTCTGCCTGAAATTGTTCACTGGCCGGTCTCAGGACATTTTCATTTGTGAGTATGTATTTCCTCTTGTTTTGTACGAATCCATGGGTTTTTGACCGATTCTCTTTATCTTTACCATTTTCTGAAAACCCTAGTTCGTTATTGCTCGATTCTTCTCAGATCTTTATAGATCTGAGGTGATTCGAGTATTATTAATTATTTTCCTTTAAAAACCCCCTTGTTTCAAATAACTATTCGATTTTAGCCTATTTTTAAAACTAGGGTTTCTTCCCAGACTTTCTTCAAAGATTTTTTGCTTTCAAATGCTTAATTTGTTCATCCTTTTACGTGTTTGGTTAATCTTCGCATGCATGCTCGAACCCTAACTATTTCTATGAGTTATATTGATCTCTTCAATTCTGTTTTGATATTGTAGTTATCTCTGTGAACCGGTCCTATTAACTTATTTCTATGATTTCCCCTGTTAAAATCAGTATTTTATGAAATTTCAGCTTGATTGACTTCTGTTAAGGATTTGAACGATTTCTTTCTTATTAAAATCAGAACTTTTTGGGATTCTTACTTGGTTGATTTCTATCTAAGGATTCAAATGATTCCTTCCTATAAAATTAGTACTCTTTGAAGATTTTACTGGTTGTTCCATGTTAATTGCTCTGATTAAAATCTGTGTGCATAGATTGTATTGGTTTCCTTATTTATGACTTTAATTGGTCACACTTGCCTTAATTACTTGTCCGCGTGATTTTGTGATTCGTACTAATCCTTTATTTGGTCTGATTTGATTTCTTGCCTTAATTAAACTTCCTTGTTGTTACCGTTGATAAATTACCCCTAATTAAGGGGTCTATCCTGGATTCCCTTATGGTTAATTGATTATGTGACCCTGTGACTTCCCTTAATTGACTGATTGCTGATTCTTTTACCTATTTATCCTACTCTTAAATAGCTATATATACTCTCTTATTCTTCCTCTCAAGACACGGACAGTAGTTCAGAACACACATACTCTCAAATTCTCTCTTCTTTCTCTGTTACATGTTCTAACTATTGGTCTATCGGCTGAAAGCCAAGGCTAGACAGTGGAACTCTACTTGCTTTACATTCTGCACTTTGTTTCCTTAACTGGTATGTCTCTAGTTCAATTATGAAACTCAACTTTATGTGTTCCCTTATGTAAATCCATGCTATTCTTGCACTGGTTAATTGGCTATGTACTTGATTGTCTTCATGTTTACTGCTTTATCCAGTATGTTTAAGTTTTACCCTCTCTAGTTCAAGTGTTTAATCGGGCATGCCTAGATCTCATT
This sequence comes from Nicotiana paniculata, assembly GCA_005239505.1. Taxonomy (NCBI): domain Eukaryota; kingdom Viridiplantae; phylum Streptophyta; class Magnoliopsida; order Solanales; family Solanaceae; genus Nicotiana; species Nicotiana paniculata. Next base: position 11,220 of record ML321840.1, on the reverse strand, counting down.
TGTCTTGTTTACATGTTTGTTCAATTCCTGTTTACTCCCCTCAACTAGTATACTCATTTTAGACTTCTAATGTATTTAATTAATCTTAATTGGTATGACTAATGCACCCGTGTATTCAACATGACTATTCTCACGCTCTGTCTCTATGTTTTAATTACCTTTTACCATGACTAACTTGTTAAGTTCCTGAATCAGTAGACTCCTAGTTGTTTTGTACAGTTGTTGCTCCATATGCTCCACTTAGACCCTGTTCATGTGTTTCCGATGCGAAGCTCTCTATGTTCCCCAACCCTTGACCCCTATTTGTAAAACTGGTTGTTGAATGGTTGTGAGTCTGAGCACTCTGAGTTTTTGTGGTTGTATGTTGAATCTTTCTTCTTTTAGAATTGATTTCAAAAACTATTTTTCACTCTTGGATTTTTCCTAAAATTATTTCTATTCCTGAAAACCTTTTCACTCCTAAAAAGTGTTACCTCTACATTTTCTTTAACAAATTCTTTCAAAACTATGTCCAGCACTCTCACTTCTACTCTTAAATTCTTAAGTTCTGCCCCTCCAGTATGTGTACTGCCTAGGAATCCCTGAGATTCCTCCGAACTCTGGCACACTGGGGCTGGCCTATTCCACACTGCACATAATCATTTCCCTATTCCAAGGATCTTGGTGTGAGCATTACCCGGGATACCTAAGGTACTTAGGGAACTTTGACACACTAGGACACCCTATTGGCTATGAGACTCTTGGTATCTGAGACTGTTTTGAAGGCCTGGTGTCTCCAGGCTTGCTTTGGGACTATCTGCAGGCTCCCTATAGTATATTTATTTATGTAACTCATTAAATTCTGGTTTGTAATATTTATCTTTGTAAACAGATGTTGGGGAAATTAGTAAAAGGGGAGGGATTTTTATATGACTTTTATGGGGAAATTGGGTAGAAATCATGCTTTAGGTTTATACTATGCTTATTTGCATTAGAGATCATGTTGTAGGACTATGGTGTTATATGCATTAGAGACCCTACTTTAGGATAATTACATTTACTCGATTTGCATATTATGAAACATGTTATAGCTCAGTACTTTACTATCACGAAATTCTGCTTCTGCATAATCATGATCACCTAGAAATCATGTTATTAAGTTACTGTTGTAATTCTGCCTAATAAGAGGTTCATTCTTTATGTGCATTAGAAATCCTTCTCTAGGACTGTGTTTACATTCGCTTTAAACCATGTCTACATCGCCTAAATCAGTAACCGTCCTGTCTATAAGGATGCTTAGAAGCAGCCATCAGCACCTAGACAAGCATGTTTATAGGACGTATTAAAATTCAAACTGTTTGCTCTCCTTTAGTCAATTTCCAGAATTCTGTTTGCATTTATAGACAACATGTTATAGGTTATCCCTGAACCACACCTAGGCAAGACTATAGGTAATTAAGGCCTTATAAAAATTGTAAAATGTGCTTTGTTTAATTATTTGTGAACTGCCCAAATTCAGCAAGTCCTAAAATCAGTAGGCAAACTAATTAGGTCTCCACTGCCTCGCTTTAATACATGTTGCATATAGTCTGTTTTCATGCTCACGTAAATATCATGTTTTAGGAATTTGAAATGTCTAAAATCCTGTTGTTTGAGACGTACTATTGTCTGCATATTTGAGGAGGTAAAAGTGAGCCTTTAATTGTTCCTTACGTGAATGTCCTATTTGTTCTTGCTTGTCGTTTAGATTTTCCCCCCTTTTAAGAACTTTAGGAGAGTCTAGAACTACCTTAATTAGAGGTCTTAAACACCTTTGGGACCACCAGGAAGGGACGGGTAATGCACGCTTAGAGTCCGTCTAAATTAAAATCGCTTATAACCGCTAAGGGGAGGGTAATTGGGTAGTAAAAGGATATGATGACTTGTGCGCTAATGTCACGTGTAACCCCTCTAGTTGAGGAAGATTTACAGGGCATTGTACGGATATGATCCTATAGGATAAATAACTTAGGACTCATTTATCTTGTTTACATATGTGTGCTCAGACTACTTACCTTTTAAACTCCTTTCATCTTATTTACTTATGTGTGCTTAGACTACTTATCTGTTAAATGACTAATTTACTAATTAAGTTTGGTCGGGACCCACCATTGTTGACCTTGATGAGTGCCTAACACCTTCCCCTCAAGGTAATTTCAAGCTCTTACCCAGTCTTTGGTAACGTAGACCGGTTTTCATGAGTTACTTGCATTAGGTGCCCTAACGTACTATAAATCCGTTAGGGGGAGACTCTTCACTTTACATACCCCTCTCCCTAAAGGAAGGGAGTTGTCCCAAATGAATGTCGAAACCCGATTTCGTGAGAAAGAAAGGGGCGCGATAGCATGGAGACTCCGCTGGGGATTTTAGGATTTTACCATAACAAACTTGCTTTTTGTAAATTAGTCTGAAGCATGCTTCTTTTAGCTAATATGTGTGTACCCTTTCCCTTTCCCCTTATGTGAATTTAATTGCCCGTTTTTAGAATTTATGATTTCCTTTACTGCAGAAACTGACTTATTTCTTTGTTTCATTTCTTAAATGTCTTCCGATTATTAAATACTGCCTTTATTATTTTTCTAACGTGTAAATACGTGACAACATGTTATTTACTGCTGCATAAATCACGCTCAACATCATATTCCACTCGTGTGTAATCAATCCTATAGCAACCCTTGATGAGTGTTTGCGCCATTCCTATATATAACCTTTTAAATTTGGAAAGGCTTATTTGTGGTAAAACTAGTCGATCAAGGGTGCAGTCGATGATTTCGTACCTTTCCCTCTCAAGTTTTCCGCTTGAGGGTACCAGTATAGACCCCCACAGTAACCTTACTCTGATTATAATTGTACATGAATCATGGTCAAAACCTAGCCGAGGTTAATATGTTGTCCACATAATAACCTTTTTAGGAAAAGCCTTGTCCAGAAGTCCACTGGGGTTTCCATAATCCCAACGGACGCAACCACGATCAATGCATTAATTGGGAGACATAAGTGCCAATATGCTAATCACTTATGTATAAGTAGTTAAATCTAGAAGGGGAAGGGGTCTAACCTTATTTGTTTTGCAGAAGATGAGGCACGAAGTCCCCAGGTTCGGCGTGGTCCAAAGAATACCACCATTGTTGCTGGATTGGTGGGAGGACCTTTCGCCAAGTGACAAAGACCATTTGAAAAGGTCCTCGGAAACTTACCCTCTTTACTAGATATCCAACCAAACAATATGTTGATCTAAGTGACCACTATGTTCTGGGACGGAGAAAGGTCCATTTCCATTTTGGAAACATAGAAATGACCCCTATATTGGAGGAGGTAGGGGGATTCACTGGATTACCTTGGGACAGTCCGGGTTTATTGGTGCCGGAAAACTGTGCCGCTAGGGGGTTCCTGAAAATGATGGGTTTGAAAAAGAACTATGATTTAGAGTGCCTGAAGGAGTCCTACATAACCTTTGACTACCTCTATGAACGATACGGCCATAGCAAATCCTATCGTATCTTCCATGATGAATTCTCTATCACTTCCTTGGGTCATTTTCACTGCAGGGTTTTTGTGTTCGTTGTTTGCTTCCTGGGTATGATAGTATTTCCAAGCAAAGGAGACAAGATTCACAATAGACTGGCTATGCTAGCCAAAACCTTAATGGAGGGGATCGAGGGGAAAACATATACCATTGTCCCTATGATCATAGCAGACATATACCGAGCCTTGGACCGCTGCCAGAAGAGGTTCAAACACTTTGAGGGTTGTAATCTGCTACTACAGGTTTGGTTATTGGAGCATCTCCAAAGGGGTCAATATCGTCAAGAGTTTCCACGAAGGGCATGGAATGATCATATAGCCTTCCATCACCCTAAGAGAATGACTTACATCCTAGACAGGTTTGCTCAACTAGAAAATGCTACAGAATGGGCGCAGTTTTTTGACAATTTGACTGAGGACCAGGTTCAATGGATGTTCGAATGGTTCCCTACCAGTGAGTTCATCATCAGATATAGGGACGCTCCGTACCTGGTGTTGATCGGGTTTTGGGAAATATACCCTTATGTTCCCATCAGGGTTATGAGACAGGCAGGCAGGAAGCAAGTCATGCCGCGAGTTTCTAAAATGAGTCATTACAGGATAGGTTTTCAGAATGATGACATCCCGTACAAATGTGAAGCTCAGCATATGTGGCATCTAAAGGTTATTGTAGAAAGGGACACCATCGAGCCAGACAGGTACCAAGCAGGGCACGTACGCTTTTACCTATCATGGTTGGAATACAATATAGCAGGGATAGTTGAGCCGGGAATCGATGGGGGAAACAGGGTCATAGACAAAGTTGTTGAAGCCCAAGTGAAATACAATAAACTGCGCGAAAGGGTTCGTGAGTTCGAGACCGAGCATCTGGAGCAACACAAGACTGATATGGAACTGATCAATGAATGGAGGGAAAGGGCTATCAAATTTAATGAAAGGCTAGAATATTTGGAGCAGGTTCTGATGGAGCTAGAGGGGAATATGAGGAAAAGAATCGCCGACTGTCAGGATGCTGAACGAAGCGAAGGAGGAAATCTAGCGAGAATATACCTGCTGTTAGGCTTGCACGACCTAGGGAACCTGATCGACAGAGCCAAGAGGATCAAGCCTGGGGAAGGTCCTTCTGGGACCAAGTAGATTAGATTTACCTGCCTTTTCAAATGTAATAAGGCCAAGTGCCATTAGTGACTTATATTATTTTGTGTCTTTCTAGATTTACCTACTTTTACATTAATGAAATAAGGCAATTATTGGCCCTGTAATTCTCCAAATCGACTTGTCACTAGACCTACCTCGGGCAGAGGGAGGCTCCCAAATTAGGACGCAAATTCACATTCCCGCACTATGTGTTTAAATACCGCAAGTACTCTTTTAGAACTCTTACTGACTTGGTTACCTTTTGTTTTTCCTTCTTTCTTTTGATTATTCCTATTCCCCAAAGGTTGGTTCGTGCATACTGGCATCATCGGCTTATCATACTAGATCCAGGGGCCCTCCACCTTCTCCTCCTCCAAGCCAACCGAAAGGCAAAGGGAAATAAAAGATGGATGATTTGAACGGCACCAGAAACAATGGCAACACACATGTTGAGAACGGGTAAACTTCTAATGATCGAGGTACTCAGGCTCCAAATGTTGTGGTATCACGACTTGAGCAGAAAATACTAGAACTCTAGGATGAGCTCGAGCAGGTCTGGAGCTTAGCAAATCTATCCCTCACACTCAATATCCCAGGTGTCAACCATTCAAACACTCAAAACCCTGCACCACCACAAAACACACCCCACAAACGCCCACATAATCCTCCTGCACCTCACCATTATACAACCCCACCACAAAATTAAACTATCCCACCACATTACCAGCAAAACACTTACCCCACTCCACAAAACACCCCGCCAGTCGTTCCAGAACCCCAGAATTCCACCAATGATCACCATTATACCCAAACTCCCGGTCACCAAAATAACCCTATATATGTGGAGACCTTATCTCACTCCACTCAACCCATCTCCTATGCACCAGAATCTGCTGAAAAAGACCTGCTCATTAAGAACCTGGCTGAAGAGCTGGAGAAGTTGACAAGCCGGGTTCAAGGCGTCGAAGGAGGCAAAGGGATAGAAGGTATGAATTATGAAGAACTGTGCATATAGCCGGATGTAAAACTTTCGAAGGGTTACTAACCTCCCAAGTTCGATATGTTTGATGGTACAGGTGATCCCAGGGTTCATCTAAGGACCTACTGTGACAAGCTTGTCGGGGTCGAAAAAGATGAAAAGATCTGGATGAAGCTTTTTATGAGGAGCCTTAAGGGAGATGCTTTGTCCTTGTACATCAGCCAGGATCCTAAGAAATGGTCCAATTGGGTGAGTATGGCTTCTAACTTCATGGACAGGTTCAGGTTTAACACAGAGAATGTGTCGGATGTCTTCTACATTCAGAACTTCAAGAAGAAGCCCATTAAGACCTTCTGCGATTATGCCACTCGTTGGAGGTTAGAAGCGGCCAAAGTCAGGCCAACATTGGACGAAGAACAGATGAACAAGTTCTTCGTCAGAGCATAGGATCTACAGTACTATGAGAGATTGATGGTTATTGAAAATAACAAGTTATCCGATATCATCAAACTCAGGGAAAGGATTGAAGAGGGCATCAAAAGAGGTATGGTGATAAACTTTGAAGCATTACATGCCACAAACAAAGCATTGCAGTTAGGGGGTATATCGAATAAGAAAGATGCAGGAACAGTAATCATCGCCCAAAGACCCAAAACTCCATTTGTATATCAAACCTCCCCACTTACATACCAAGCACCTCCGCCCACATATCAACCACCATCTCCCAGAGATTCCCAACCATCCACTGCTTACCACACATACAATTCCCAACCCTCTCTCTTTCAGTCACCTCCAACCCGCCCAAAATACCCAAGACCTCGGCCTAACTTTGACAGCAGAACACCTAGACAATACACTTCCATTTCCGAACCCATTGCTCAACTGTATGAGAGGTCGAAGGTTGCTGGTTATGTCACTCATATCCCTACTGCGACCGTAGAAAATCCATCCCAATAGGTCAACAAGACCTGTGCATACCATTCTGGCATGAAAAGTCACACCATTGACGAGTGCTGAACAATAAAGGATAAGATCCAGAACTTGATTGATAATAAGGTCATTTAGGACAAAGAAGCTACACCCAATGTCCGCAACAACCCCTCTCCCAGATCATAGGGGTGAATATGTCAATGTGATAGAGACCGATGAGGAATGGGTTCCAAGGAATCGATTGGGCTTATCAAAGACGGTGATAATCCTAAGAAACCCGCAGTCACGCTCAATCCTATTATAATACAAATATAGCCGCCAGTGGAGGTTGAGATAGATACATCAGTTCCCTTTGAAGTTGAGATAGCACCCCCCGCAGCTGCACATGTTCCATTCGAGGTAGTATTAACCACGCCTTTCACAGTGACAGTGTCAACCACGCCGCCTTTCGAGACTAAGGCTATACCTTGGGATTATGTGGCCGAGGCTAGAAGAAAAGGAAAGAACAAAATAGAAGAATCCGGCGCTTTACAAGGGATGACCAGAACGGGAAGAATCTATACACCAGAGAATTTGGGAGAATCCAGTAAGCAGGCTTCTAACAGACTGCCTGTTATTGAAATAGGCCCGGACGACCTTTGGAGGAAAGTGCAAGCAAAAGAGTATTCAGTCATAGATCATTTGAGCAAGGCTCCTGCCCAGACATCCATCCTGTCACTACTACAGAATTGAGAAGTGCACAGGAATGCTCTCTTAAAGGTGTTAAGCGAGGCATATGTACCTAATAACATCACTGGTGGAGAGATGGCCAATATGGTGGGACAGGTGTTGGAAAGTCACAAAATCACCTTCCACGAGGACGAGCCGCCACCCGAGAGTTTGAGTCATAACATGGCACTACATATTACCGTGCAATGTAAGGACAATTTCATTGCCAGAGTTCTGATAGATGGGGGATCCAGTCTCAATATTTGCCAACTGACAACACTGAAGAGGTTGGGCAAAGGCCTGTATGAAATACAAGAATGAACCATGAATGTGAAGGAATTTGACGGGTCTCAGAGGGCTACCATTGGGGAAATCAATCTCTGTTTGTAGATGGGGCTTACATGGTTTGATGTCGAGTTTCAGGTGCTGGACATATCCACATCCTATAATCTATTTTTGGGACGACCATGGATACACGCCTCTAAGGATGTGGCATCAACTTTGCACCAGGCAGTGAAGTTCAAATGGAACCATCAATTGGTAATTATCCGTGGAGATGGGAGCAACCCCATTTACATCCGTCAGACTATCCCAGTGGTTAAGAATAGAAGAAGGCTCGGGGGTGAAACTTATCATCACATCGAGCGGGTCAATGCAATTAAGAAATAAGTGGTGGAACAACAAGATAGAAAGTATACTAGCATGGAGAGGATATGAACCCGATAAGGTTCTTGGCAAAAACCTTCAGGGTATCTCCAAGCCAATACAGTTCAAATGTCATGGTACAACCTTTGGTTTAGGGTATCGGTACACCTAGAAAGAGTACAATGACTGTTCACCACCGTGGTGTGGTCCTTACTATCCATTTGAGCAGCATGTACCACACTGGAGTCAGACTTTTCGGCAGACCGACATCATATGGGGATCAGAGGAGGAAGAAGTATTGTCCGCCTTGAGGAATTTGTTCCTAGAGGATGATGACATGGACTGTTGTGTAATTGTCGAGGAGGAGGAGGAGGAGGAAGGCCCTACCATCTGAGCTATGGAGAAAGGATCATTCCTCAAGAATTGGACTGTCAGACCATCCAGGGCCCGACGAGTCCTGGGGTAGCAAGGCTGAACAGCAGTGTTTATTTTGTTATTTTCTAAGAAAATGATTTCCCTTTTTGCATTTGTTTTAAATAAAACTTCCAGCATTCCAAAAACATTGTTTAGATTATTGAAAATCACTTTTGTGTTTCAATAGATCGATATTTATTATTACCATTTTCTCTCATATCTTTATCTATACAACATTACTATTCCTGTCTTGATGAACCAACAACTGTGACATGTAATGAGGCAACGCAACAAAAGGGTAATGATTCAGAAGAAGAGGATGTCATACCCGAGGAAATCATCAGGGAAGTAGAGGATTTTGAGAAAAAGCCCAAGTCCAACCTGGACGAAACTAAGATAATCAACTTAGGAGATTCTGAAACTATCAAGGAGACCCGCATTAGCATTCACTTATCACGTCAGAAAAAGAAAAATACACACAGTTCCTGAAAGAGTATGAGGACATCTTTGCGTGCTCATACGATAATATGACTAGGTTAAGAACATATGAGGACATATTTGCGTGGTCATATGATGATATGACCGGGTTAAGTACATCTATTGTAGCTCACAAGTTGCCCACAAACTCAATGTGTCCACCAATAAAGAAGAAACTCAGGAAATTCAAGCCTGATATGAGTCTGAAAATCAAAGAGGAGGTCACCAAGCAAATCAAGGATAAGGTCCTCAGGGTGGTTGAATACCAAACTTGGTTATCCAACATCGTTCTAGTTTCGAAGAAGGATGGGAAGGTTAGAATTTGTGTCGATTATCGGGATCTCAACAGAGCCAGCCCAAATGATGATTTCCCACTTCCAAACATACACATCTTAATCGAAAGTTGTTCCAGACATGAACTCCAGTACTTCGTAGATTTCTTCACCGGATATCATCGTATTTGGATGGACGAAGAAGACGCAGAGAAAACGGCTTTCATTACACCATGGGAGATGTCCTGTTACAAGATGATGTCATTCGGTCTAAAGAATGCTGGGGCCACCTACATGAGGGCTATGACTAACGTTTTTCATGACATGATACATAAGGAGATATAGGTGTATGTGGACGACGTCATCATCAAATCCAAGAAGGCCACAGATCATATAGCATATTTGAGGAAGTTCTTTGATAGACTGCAAAAGTACAACCTGAAATTAAACCTTGCAAAGTGTGCATCCGAGGTCCCTGCCGGAAAGTTACTTGGATTCATTGTCAGCCGCTGAGGGATAGAATTGGATCCATCAAAAGTTAAAGCCATCCGGGAGCTTCCACCACCGAAGAGTAAGAAAGATGTAATGAGTGTTCTAGGACGGCTAAACTACATAAGCCGGTTCATGCCCAGTCCACAGTCATATGTGAGCCAATTTTCAAGATGTTGAAGAAATATGCTGCAACTAGTTGGACTGAGTATTGTCAAAAGGCTTTCGACAAGATCAAGGAGTACCTATCAACACCACCCATTTTGGTCCCGCCAGAGCCAGGCAGACCTTTGCTACTCTACCTCGCAGTTTTAGATGGAGCCTTTGGCTGCGTTCTGGGATAGCACGACGAGACAGGGATAAAGGAACAAGCTATCTATTACCAAAGTAAGAAATTCACTCCATATGAAGCGCGGTACTCTCTATTGGAACCTACCTGTTGCGCCTTGACCTGGATAGCTCAAAAGTTTAGGCACTAATTCTGTGCTTACCTAACGTACCTCACATCAAGGATGGATCCCCTGAAATATATCTTTCAAAAACCTATGCCCACTGGCAAGCTGGCTAAGTGGCAAACCCTGTTGAGTGAGTTCGACATTGTTTATGTTACTCAGAAAGCAGTCAAAGGACAGGCACTGGCATATCATCTTGCTGAAAACCTTGTGGAAGGAGAATACGAATCCCTGAGAACGTATTTTCCCGATGAAAAAGTGTCATTCATAGGGGAGGATATTGCTGAATCCTACGACGGTTGGAGGATGTTCTTTGACAGAGCGGCAAATTTCAAAGGAGTCGGTATTGGAACTGTCTTGGTATCGAAAACTGGCCAACATTACCCGGTATCTGCTAAACTCAGATTTCCCTGCACCAACAACATGGCAGAGTATGAAGCTTGCTCCTAGGACTCAACATGGCCATCGACATGAATATTCAGGAGCTAATGGTAATCGACAATTCAGATTTGCTTGTACATTAGGTCCAAGGAGAATGTGCCACCAAGAATTCTAGATATTACCATATCTGCACCATGTGCAGGAATTGAGGAAAAGGTTCATGAAGATATAGTTTCGGCATGTTCCCAGGGTTCAGAACAAGTTCGCCGATGCATTGGCCACTTTGTCATCAATGATACAACATCCAGACAAGAACTTCATTGATCCTATCCCAGTAAGTTCAGCCATCATATTGTGCTCATGTTGAAGAAGAAACAGATGGGAAGCCTTGGTTCCACGATATCAAAAGGTATCTGACAAAAGGAGAATACACGAAGCCTGCAAACCATACTCTGAAAAGCACACTTTGGAGGTTTTCAAACAATTTCTTCAACAGCGGAGGAACCCTATATAGAAGGACTCATGATTTGGGATTGTTAAGGTGCGTTGACGCGAGGGAAGCTTCTAAGTTGCTAGAAGAGATAATGCCGGAACCTGCGGCCCTATATGAATGGTTTTGCCTTGACCAAGAAGATACTCGGGGCCGATTATTTCTGGATGACCATGGAAACATATTGCATCTGGTATGTCCAAAAATGCTACCAATGTCAAGTACATGCAGATATGATAAGAGTCACTATTCCTATATCTATCATACCCGTCCTTTAGCCTACATTACAACCTTAAAAGTCCT
>ML321839.1:0-135600 GCA_005239505.1 Nicotiana paniculata | reverse complement strand
TAACCTCCTACTCCTATATAAAGGAGGCCTTGTAGTAGTTGCAGGATCATCTTGTAACTTTTCTAAACCTTTGTGATATACTACATATGAGTCGCTAAATTTCCTTCTTGTTCTTTCTTTCAAATGGATGGAAAGGCCGGTCCATGTATGAAAATAGAGTAAGAATACTCTAAGAAAGTTAGCTTGTTGTAGTACGAATGTTTTCTGAGTTTTAACAGTTGGGTTGATTGTAGTACAACAGTTTTCTGAGTTGTGTAGCTTGGCAAGCCGTCCCTTATGGGTTGTTGAAGCCAGCCCCTTTGGTAGGAAAACTGTTGCGACTACAAGCAAATTAACTGTTAGTGTAGCTTGGCAATAGCCAGCCCTTTTGTAGGAAAACTTTCGTATCTAAACATGATAATAAGGGTATGAATCACTTAACTGCGTGTTATGCAGTTGATATTGAGGTGACGCACATGCTAGGTGACAGGCGTGTGGGAGTGCACTATAGTAATTGTGATTAAGTTGATTCTATGGAACTGTGTTGTTACCCAATCTTTATGTTATTCATGTAAGCTCTATGTGTTAGAAATATATGAGTTATGATCCATGTTAGAAATCATGTTAGCCTATATACTGGTACTGTTGGGACCCACATGGGCCGTTTCTACTGTTAAGTTATTTGCTTAACTTGCAGTTATGTACTTAGTCGCATTCATCATTTGCATATCATATCTCAGTCTCTGTTATCATTTATTGTTACATCATGTATCATTTTTTGGGATGCTTGGCATGAGATATGTTAGCCCGAGAGACTGTTGTGATTGATGAATGGGTGAGGCCGAGATCTTGATTGTGAGCTATATCTATGGGATCGGGGTGCATGCCACAACAAGATTTATTAATTTATGAAGGGATCGGGATGCATGCCACAACATGCCATGTTGGCTTATATTAGCGCTTGGGCAAGATCCGCCCCTCCGGAGTCTGATATACCAGTAGTGAGCGCAAGTACCGTTGAGTACTGAGTGCGGGTGCTGAGTGATTGCAAGTGTTGAGTGATTGTGAGTGTTGAGTGTATGAGCATGTTGAGTGAGGTTGAAACTCCGAGAGCATGATTATATGAGTTTGCTACTATGTTTCATTACACGTGATACACATATTCAACATGTAGACATATAGATGTGATATTCCTCATGTTAGCTATACTTGGCATATTTTACTAGTGTTGTGCCCAAACTGTTGCACTTGAAAGCATGTCTACGTTTTTATACTGTGTACGATTATGAGATTTTCTCCGAGTTATTACTATCATTTTTCTGTCATACCCGTACTGTTATTATCTGGATTTGGACTGTACCTGTCTGAGCTCGTCACTGCTTTCAGCCCAAGGTTAGTCTTGTTACTTATTAAGTACATTGGGTCAGTTTTACTCATACTACACTCCGCACTTCATGTGCGGATCCATGTACTTTTGGGCACGGTGGTATCTAGACTTGGAGCATTTCCTGCTTGGATACTTTTGAGGTAGCTTCTTTGGTGTCCGCAGACCTCGACTCTCCTTCTCTTCACATTATTTAGCATTTTTCTATCCTTCCAGACATTTTTATTAGAAGTTTTGACTATTTTGATATTTAGTAGCTCATGAACTCAATGACACCCGATTTTTTTGGGATTTTGTGTTGAGTCGCGGTATTTCTTATCCGTTATTATGAGATTTTTCAATGTTAAACTTATTCCATCATGTTTTCAATTCAAAATGCATAGTTATTTCTGATTGTCGGCTTGCCTAGTTCTGTGATAGGAACCATCACGACATATTGAGTTTTGGGCCGTGACACACACTGAGTCTCCTTTATGTTCAGTTATGTTATCTTGTCTATTTTACATTTCAGACAGATGTTATATTGGTTTTGTATTTCTTAGTAGCTTCTCATACACTTGTGGCATCGGGTTTTGGGATTTTATATCTTACTAGCTTTGTATGTATCTATGATTTTAAATGCGCAAATTTCTTTATTTAATAAAAATTTATGATTTTAAAAATTAATAAAATGAATAGTTAATTGGATAGTTCATCGTCGGCTTGCCTGACAGTGACCTTGGGCCTCATCACGACCTATATCGAGAATTGTGTCATGACAGCTTGGTATCATAGCACTAAGTTAACTTAGGTCTCACGAGTCATGAGAAAATCTAGTGGAGTCTTGCGGATCGGTACGGAGAACTTCCCTTCCTTAATTCCTCATTATGCAATTTGATTTCATTGAAGTTTATGCCTTCGGTTACTTCCTACTCATTTGTACGTGATGTCGGGCATTTTTTATCAGTGAGCACCAACGAGTTGTGAGGATGCAATGCAAGATCTTTTTCCCTGCGAATGCGGGCAGACCATTGCCGTCGCCTTGTGAAGGAGTGCTCAGTCATTTCAGCCTAGTGTTGGTGTTGCCTAAGGTCGAGGTTTGATATTTCCTAATTTGGTGGAATTCTTGTTAATATTGTGGTGTCTTCGTCCTTGATTGAATGCATTGAGGCTCATCAACATGTTGTCCTTCACTTGTTTGCCTCTAACATGGTTTTCTGAGATGGAACCTACGAGGAAGTTATCAGAAATAGCTATGTGTTGTGACTTTAGGATCGAATCAGTTTTTCTAGTGTTGATTGTTCGAGGGAGGTATCCTTGAGGTGGACTCTGTGCTTAGAAATTTTGGATGTGACGAGAAGGGTTTGATTGAAATGCAGGTAAATATGCGTATTCAATTTTTTCTTTTGAGGCAATACAACTTCGAGTTTCAATCATAATGTTGGACCTTCAGGTGATGTTGATGAACGAAAGGATTCTTATGGCTGGCGGATCAGTGTAGACCCAGGGAGATTAATTGATCTCATGATGGATCTAACTATAGCAATAACGTTGGAGGAGGTTGATATGAGGTTACACAGGTGGTCTTTCTCTTGTGAACAGGTTAGCGGTTGCGTGATTTTTATGAAGTTCCTACAAAGAGTTCTACTTTGTACCTAGCGGGAGGCATATACTGCAATGTGAGCTTGGATCGCTCGAAGAAGATGGTACGACTGTTAGGAAGTTGAGCGTGAGATGGTGGATGATAATCCGGGATGTTTTATGATTGGTGCAGAAAGAGCTTGCGATAAGTTGGCCGAGTAACGGTGTGAGATCTTGGTAACTAGGAAGAAGAAGTCATTGTGGGGTCTGGATCTATATGACTGTAGTGTAAATCTAAGTACGGTAGCCCACATCTATGTTGGGTCACGTGGTTGTGTGCCTGTACAATTTTTGATCGTCGGTACACTTGTGGATCAGTTGTGACAAAGGGAAGGAATATCAGGGTAATTCAAGCAACGTATTTTTATGGGTGTGTGCTATATTTTTTGCTTTATCGGTTTATGTGAAGGTTGGGAATGTCTTAAAATTATTATTTATTTGAGAGTGATGTAAAAGGGAAAGGGCTCTTTTGATTTCTTCTTGGGAGTGTTCATGTGCTAATAGAGTACTAGTTGTCTAGTTATATATAATCGGGAATGGATTAGAGTGGGGGACTCTCAATAATGGTACTAGTGGATTCGATATTTAAGGTGGTGCTCGAGGATTTTAGGCTCGTTATGTGGCTGAGGATTTGGTTTGTGGTAGAGTGTGAATGGTACTTGGAGAATTTCTATTATTATCATCGAGTTTGTGGTGCGGTGTTAGCAAGATGGAAAGGAAACAACTTCGGATTCGCAGAAGGTCTTTCAGAATAGGTGTGTTAGTTGGAGATACTATAGAGTACATGATGAGAGTATGAGATGGCTTATGTTTATTGAGACGATGTGGTCTCGTGATTTGGGTTCACTCAGGATGAATGTTGCTTGAGGTCTATTAAGTGTTTGAATAGAGCTATTATTTCGAAGGTAAGTCAAGAGTAAATTGGAAGAAGTTGAGTCAGTTAGTAGTGGTTTGAATCAGCATGGTTGTGGAAACAATCAGTTCCCTCGGTACGTGTCACGACCCAATTTACCCTCTGAAAGGCATCGTGACGGCACCTAGTCTCTACGACTAGGTAAGCCTAATTGCGGAAAAGATATTAAGTAAAAGCGATAAAATAAAGACGGAATAAAGTAAATCTACTAACGAAACATCGCCACTTGGCACGTACAAAATATAACTTCCCAAAATCCAGAATATCACAAACAGTCACAAGCTCCTAACACTACTGTAGCTCTAATAAAAACTGGAAAAAGTACATAAGAGCGTTTCTACAAGATAGAATAGAAGGAGACTCGGAGGATTCTGCGGACGCGGCAGAAATACCTTGCAGTCTCCCGGAATAAGCAGCAGCAACTAACCACGAGGCTGATAACTCGTACCTAGATCTACACACGAAAACATGTGCAGGAAAGGGCATGAGTACACCACATTTGGTACCCAGTAAGTGCCAAACCTAATCCTGGTCAAGTAGTGACGAGGTCAGGTTAAGGCTCTACCAGATTTCTAAATAAATCAGTTTAAAACAGTACAAAAGATAGGTAATCTCTACACTAAATAGTTTAATAAAAACAATATAAGTTTACAGTAAGAAATCCTCGGCTCAACATAATATATATCACAAAGTGAAATCTCCCGAGATACTGTCCCGTAGTATCAAATGATTATACAATACGGGGGAAAAGCTCCCGGAATACGTCCGTAGTCCCAATTTAAATATGCAGTACATGGGGAAAGCTCCCGGATATGTCCGTAGTCCCAATTTAAATACGATGTACAGGGGGAAAGCTCCCGGAATACGTCCGTAGTCCCAATTTAAATATGCAGTACAAGGGGAAAGCTCCCGGAATACGTTCGTTGTCCTAATTTAAATATGCAGTATAGGGGGAAAGCTCCCGGAATACGTCCGTAATCCCAATTTAAATATGCAATGCGAATGAATTCCAGATAAGGTTTATTTAAAGAGTTCAGGAGAAAATCACTGGCAAAACACTAGATAAGACTAACTAAACATGGTGCACATAGTATCAAATAGGAAATTCAAGTAAAACAAGTAGACATGCTCCTTCCTATTCTAACTACACAATTAGCACATTAAACAGTGAAATAAGATTGAAATGATTTATGGCATGGAAGGAAAAATGGAATTTTAACAACAATGGCCCGTGCACGTACTCGTCATCTCACGTATACGACGCCCATACAACAAATAGTATCAAAACAACCTAAGGGGAAGTCCCCAACACAGAGTTAGGCAAGCCACTTACCTCGACTGCCCTACTCAACTCAAAACCACGCTCTTGCCACGAGTACCCGACTACGAATGGCCCAAATCTATTCAATTCAATTACATAATGTAAATATCATTGTAAGAAATCAATCTAGCTAATTAGTTCAAAGCTAATACGCGCACTTAGGAAAATTGCCCAGAAAGTCCCCTGAGCCTACGTCTCGGAAACGAGTGAAAGTTACAAATTTAGAACACCCATTCACTCATGAACTCACTCAAACAAGAATCATCGAAAACCGACGTCAAAATCTCATTAAATTCTCGTATTTCTATTTTGGGAAATCTTCCTCCCATTTTCATGATTTTTCACCCAAATTTATTGATTGCATGGAAGAAATTTCTATAGATTAATGATATACAAGTAAAATAATGTTAGAAATTGTTACCTATGAATCTTCTCCTCAAAACCCACTCAAAATCGCAGAATCCCGAGCTCAAAATCGTTTTTAGAAGATATGAATTTCAGCCCTCGAATTTGGTATAAACTTCCCAGGGATCCCGCACCCCTTGGACCGCACGTGCGGAAAATACACCGTAGGTGCGAAAAATCCTTAAGTGGGCTAGGTCCGCACCTGCGGTCACTAGGCCGCATCTGCGGGACTTTAGTCGTACTTACGAGCCTGGCTGGCCCAGGCCAGATCCTCATCTGCGATGGCCCTCTCCGCACTTGCGTGTCCGCACCTGCGGCTCCCCTTCCGCAGGTGTGAAACACCAGCACCAGCAATGCTTCAACTGGTTTTAAGTTCAAAACCATCCCGTTGAGCATCTGAAATATCTCTGAGGCCCCCGGGACCTCAATCAAACTTACCAACCAGCACTAATACCTTATCCAAGCTTAGTCAAGCCTTCAGAAAACATCACCTAACATCAAAATCGCCAATTATGCATGGATTCAAGCCTAAGAACTTATGAAATTTCCAAAATCTACAATAGATGTTGAAACACGTCAAAACTAGTTCGAATGACCTCAAATATTACACACAGGTCATAAATGACACTACGAACCTACAACCACTCTCAGAATTCCATTCTGAGCCCGATATCAAAATTTCATCTATTGGCCGAAATCGCCGAAATTCTAACTTTCCAATTCAAGCCTAAATCAACTATAGACCTCGAGAACCCATTTCGAACACGTTCCTAACCCCGAAATCACCCAACGGATCTAACAGAGTTGATGAAAATACATTCCAGATCCTTCTTCACACAGTTCCAACTACAGTCCGATTTCTAAAGCTTAAACTCATTCATGAGGACTATGTGTCCAAAAACTCTTCTAAATTCACAAATAAATGTTCCGACAAGTTCCAAAAGAAGAAATAGACATGGGAGAAACAATTATTAGGGTATTGGGAGCTAACTCTCAAAACGACCGGCCGGGTCGTTACAGTATGGTAAGGTTACGCAGATGATTTGTGGTTGTACGTGGGGGCTTGATAGCACTGCTATTTGATTGATTTGAAGGCATTTGATTATGATGGATTTCTTATGTGTAAATGGATTCCATAAGAATTATGGTGGTTTAGAACACAACTTGAGTTCTGCATCTTTCGCAGGTGTGGGGCGTTGGTTGCGTATGGCGATCCTTCTTCTGAAATGTGCTAAGTGAAAGGTTTCGAGCCAATGAAGTGTTTATTCTACCAGTGGTTCAGGATATTATTATTAAATTCTCACGCTCTTGCATGGCATAATGATATGTGCAACGAGTGGTATGGAGATTCTAGTACGATTGCTGATGGGAGAATTTATGTCTGAGAGGTGCTCTATTTCCTTGGTTGCGGACTGTGGAAGTTTATTCCTTATTTGATGGTTGATAGTATGTGTCATGGATATGATCATTGTGGATCTTTGGGATATTACAAACCCATTTGGAGATGACCGAAATTGGCTTGAGGTCCGTTGGTAGGCCTAATGTGAATTTATATTTCATACCAAATAAGATATACTTATTCGGCATATCATCGCTTATGGATGGGTCTTCGGGCATAGTGAATGGTATTCCTAGCGTCATCTATTTCAAGTGATACTCTTTTATGCGACGTGGGTTGTGAGATGACTTGATTATTCACACGTGTTTTGTGGTCCTGTGTAGCTTATCATTTATTGCACCTTAGTCAAGCTTGAGTTTTGTAGAGTATGGCGCTATCCGTATCCTAGGCGTTGTATTTATGCATTTGTCATGCTTCTGGTCGAAATTCAGGCATTTAGTTTGTTTGAGCATTAGGTCTTGATGGGTATTTTCTTATTGATTATTTTGTGTGGACCGGGTGGCACACCACCACGAGTGTGATATTTGGATCGGGTTGCATGCTGCAATAGTGAGAGTTGAGTATGGTTCCTTATGCTTATTTTGTGTGCCTTGTTTTTCATCCTTGAGATAGGTTCACGACATCTCTTTGGCCATTTTAATTATTACGCGGGCTGGGTAATTCTTTGCCAGAGCTCGTTATTCAATACGAGCCATTTCGAGTTGCAGCTCTTTGGCGCATTTATGGAGTCATATGATATTTATACAATGTTTGAGGTGGTTTATTGCCCGAGGAACTTGTACTATGTGAGGCAAGGTTATTATACATGAAATTGGTGCAATCGTACTTATGCAAGGTATATTAAAGAGAATATCACTATTCAGTTCAGAATAAGGTAATGGTTCTTTTCAAGTGGAGAGACTCCATGATTTATTGATTGGCATGTGGTTATGAGCTTCTACGTGTCTCTTTCATCATTGCAGTATCGCGAGGAATGGATAAGAGCTTATGCACATTATAAGGTATATTACGAGCATCATGTTAGTAAATTTGCAGCTTCTATGGTTGGAGAATGTTATAATGGGCATACGAATTATGCGGTGCATTGTGTGGGTTCAGCATGGGTGCATGATCATGTTTTGTCCAGCGTGTTGAGATTGATATGGTGCTCGCACGTTAGAATCAGGTCTTGCAGAGAATTTCGGAGGGTGGAATTTTGTTCTAAGGCTTGTAGGCTAAGGTAGCAGAAAGAATCTTCATCTGGTTTGAGATAATGTGCTCATATGGGTTGTGGTGGCACGGACAGGTTCATGAGGTGTTCAATAATGATTTTGGGCACTCTGGAGCGGTTCTTAGCACGTTCGAGCACGAACATATATTTAAGTAGGGGAGAATGTAACGACCCGATAGGTCATTTTGAGCTCTAGTGCGTCGTTTGGAGATTTGAGGATTGAGTAGATTCATTTCATGTTTTATGACTTGTACGTATGGTTGGAATTGAATTTCGGTAAGTTTAGAGTTGATTCGAATGGGAAATTCTCAATTCGGAAGCTTTAAGTTGCAGTAGTTGACCAAGGTTTGACTTTTTGAGTAAACGACATCAGAATCGGGATTTGAAGGTTGCAATAGGTTCGTATGATGATTTTGGACTTGGGCGTATGTTCCGGTTAAGTACAGAGGGTTCGAAAACATTTCGGCGCTTATTGTGGAAAGCTGGTATTTTGAAGGTTTTAGAATTTCCCAAGTTCGAGTTGAAGTAGACTTTGATGTTATTGATGTCCGTTTGGGATTCCGAGCCTTGGAATAGGTTCGTATTATGATTTGTGACTTGTACGCAAAATTTGGCATCATTCCAAAATGTTTACGTGTGATTCAGACGCGTTTGGCGAAGGATTGTCACGACCCAAATCCTAACCCAGGTCGCGATGGCGCCCAACACCGTTGTCAGGTAAGTGAAAATTTATCTAATGGTGATTTTCATCCATTTTTCCAACCAATTTCCCAACATTTAATTAGAGTAAACTTATGACATTCGGTAACAACATATAACTTAGGAAATTTTAAGCTAAATAACCAAAAAAAAAGAGTCATAATTTAATAAATACATCCCAAAAGAATGGTCTACTAATGTGTGTGCCAGGAACTAGTGTCACAAGTCTACATGCATCTAGTAGAGTAATAACGAAAGGAATAAAAGTCAGTCCTACTGTCTGAGAAAAATATAGACAGAATTAGCAAAAAGAAAAGCTCCAAAGTGCTGATGGAAGTCGTCAGCAGAAGCAGCTCACCGTGAAGCCTCGACCAGGTATAAATCAGGAACGAGCTCCAAACTGATACCCAGATGCACCTGCCTCAGAACCTGTACAATTAAGTACACAACGTAGCATGAGTACATAAACAATATGTACCCAGTAAGTATCCAGTCTAATCTCGAAGAAGTAGTGACGAGAGTTCGACTTGACACTTACTAGGTTCCAAACAGTATATCTAGGTGTAAAATTTAAAGAGAATAGAAAGTACATATGGATAATAGAGAAATGAATATCAAGCATGCTTACGAAACCTGTTTACGATGCGAAATCCCAACAAACAAATTACAAATTTATTTTCCAAGACATCTAACAATTTTTAAAGTCATGAATAATATCAAACAAGTAGCATGCGCACATTGTATCAGAAGGTAGGGTCTGGGCCAACATAATAATAAATGTGCACTGCCGAAGGGTAGAATGACGCGAACCATAGATGCATCTATTAACCTGCCATGGCGTACGGCCTGCCCCCATGAAAGTAGTGGAAGAATCACTCCGCTCGCAGAATATATATATTGCAAAGCGGTCACACATAAACACAACATTTTTTTTTCCTTAAATCCTTTTCCAAAATAATAATTCATTTGAAATCACCAAGTTCTAGTATTTCTTGAAAACAAACTTGCATACAAAGAAATCACAAGGCATATAGTTCAATTATGGAATTCACAAGGCATGGTGTGAACCTAACTACCAGACATAACAAGAATAGTCACTACGTACGAACTCTCATCACCTCGTACGTACGTAGTCCCCAAAAATAATGACACACAGTTAATTACTCCACCTATGGGGACAATTCCCTCTTACAAGGTTAGAAAGTAGACTTACCTCGTTTCAAGCCTACTTCCCAGGTCAAGAATGCACTCAAATCTCTGAATTGGTCGCCCAAGAACTCGAAACTAGCCAAACATTATATAAATAAATCAATCTATGCTCAAAAGTACAAAATTCTCCTATTTGAATGGTTATCTCAACCTAATTTGCAAAATCCCAAAATACATCCCCGGGCCCACATGCTCGGATTCCGGAAATTTTCAAGGAAAATAATCACCCATAACCTAAGGATCAATATTATATAGTTTTTGCATGATTTCGTAACAAATTCCTTGGTAAATTCTCACTTTTATCAAAACCCTAGGTTTTACTCTAAACCCATGATTTCTATTAATTTAATGTGTTAATCTACCCAAAAATTCAAGTATTAAACTCACTTTATGGTAGGAATTACTTACCTTACAATTGCTAGGTCGAATCTCTCCTTTGCAAACTCTCCAAATCGTCCAAGATGAAGAAAAATGGTTCAAAAATGACTAAGTCCCGTATTTTAGACAACCTCACTGCCTTCAGGTTTTTCGCACCTGCAGCTCGAAGACCGCACCTGCGAGGAAAGTCTCTCACCTGCGAAAAATGCATTTTTAGAAAAATGCACTCGGGTCATCCAAAACCCGTTCCGAACATACGCCCAAGTCCAAAATCATCATACGAACCTATCGGAACCTTCAAATCTCGATTCCGAGGTCGTTTGCTAAAAATGATGACCGAAGTCAAACTTGGCCTTTAAGGCCAACCTTAAGGAACTAAGTATTCCTATACCACCCCAAACTACTCCAAAACTCGAACCACCCGTCCCCGCAAGTCATAAATAAGTAAAAGCAACTACGAGAAGTCTCATTTAGGGGCACGGGATCCTAGAACACAAAATGACCGGTCGGGTCGTTACAAGGATGAAGGTTTGAAAGTTAAGAGAGTTTAAGAAACTGAGTTTGATCTTTAATTCTTGGTTTCGATGTTGTAACTTGTGTTCCGAGCCTTTGTAAAAGTTTACATAAGGTATATAAACATGTTAGAATGATTAAACAGGGTTCATCGACCTAGGTGAGTTTTGTGGTAGTTTCAGATTTAGGCCTTTGGAACTGCTGATAACTGGTGTTGGGGGTGTACAATGCGATCACGGAGGTCCGAGCCGCAATCACGAAGAGTGAAGTGCAATCCATGCCTTGTGAATCGCGATCGCGGAATGAAGGGTCGCGATCGTGTAAAAGGAATTTCTGGTGACAGTGGTCTGACTTCAGTAGCTTACATCTTGCAATCTACAAGGAATTTAGAGATGATCTGTAAATAAACGTTGTAGCACTTTGAATCTAGTTTTTATTAAATTGAACTGTTTATCATTTTGAATTTTTTACAAAAGATTATGGTCATTATACCAAATAGTGTCTGTGAAGAAGAAAATAAAATTTGTACATCGCGAATGCATGATTTTGGCCGCGATTGCGATGAAGAAAATAATGCTGGAACTTCTTTTAACTGTGATCACATGGGTAATTACCGTGATTGTGGATGAGGAGGCCTGGTAGGTGTATTAAACATCTGATTTTGGGATTTTGAGATTATTTTATTCACTTTTAAGTTTTTGGAGCATATAAGGGGCGACTCGAGGCAATTCTTGAAGTTCATTTTTGCCATATATCATGAGGTAAGTTCTTACCACTTGTTGTAAGATAAATACATGGATTATATATGGATTTAAACATGGAATGTTGTAGAAATTGGGAGATTTTGGAAGAAAACCTAGATTTTGATATTTTAAAATTCTTGACCACAAAATTGGACATGGAATTTGGAATAAATCATATATTTGAGTTCGTTGTGTTATGGGTAAAGTTTATCTTAGAAAATTTTTGGAATCTGAGCATGTGTGTCTGAGGGTTGAATTTTTTGAAATTCGAGCGGAGCTGGGAATTGTTATAAATTAATTAATTTTGAGTGTTGGGGTATATTTTTATTGGTTTGCATGTTGCTTGATTAGTTTCGGATCGTTTGGTTTTGAATTTAGGAGTTAGAGAGGCATTAGAGCCGGTTATTGGAACTTCGGAGTGAGGTAAGTCTCATGTCTAACCTTGTGAGGGGAAAATTATCCCATAGGTGTATATTTGTGATATTCTACATTTTTTGGGAGCTACACACATATGAGATGACGAGTGTCCGTGTGTATGCTAGAATTTTTGATTATGTCCGGGTCGGCATAGACCCCCGCCATGCTTTAATTTTATTACTGGAGATATTCTTGCTTGTTTAATTCCTCTGATTTGCATTATGACCTGAGACTTGACTCGCGTAGAGTAATGGACTCGCCATTTTAGATATTTGATGAGCTACTTGATTACGCGTAGAAATTGTACTTCCCTTACGAATTTCTCCCGCATTGTGCATATTCATCGGAAAGTTTTTCTTGAATCACATAACTCACATGTACATTCGTGAGTAGGTCTAAATAACCATAAAAGCTTCATATTCTAATGGGATCGGGCTGAACGCCTCAGCAACACTCGTATGGGATTGGACCGTTCGCCTAGGCAGTATCATGCATCATACTCTTATGGGATCAGGTTGTTTGGCTCGGCAGGATATTGTAACACACTCTTATGGGATCAGGATGTTCACCTCGACATTATGATGTAAATATTCTGATGGAATCGGGTCATTCGCCTCGGCAATTTCATCAAATACTCTTATGGCATCAGGTCGCTCGCCTCAACAGAATCGTGCATAATATTTGACAAGAATCCAGTGTATCCGTGAGTTTTCCTAACTTGAGATGTGATAACCTGTATGGTGGGAGCATATTATATAATCCATTTGGGAAGGTAACCGATATTTGAGGACTTTGTGTTCACTGTCTAGATGAGGATCGTATCATGTACCTATATTTTTTTTCACTATTTAACTACCATACTTCATACTTGTTTACTTTCTACTGTACTTAATTTATTGGACCACTAGTGAGTGTAGATGTCGACCCTTCGTCACTACTTCTCTAGGGTTAGGCTAGATACTTACTGGGTACACGTTGATTTACGTACTCATGTTGCACTTCTGCACTTATTGTGCAAGTATATATTTCTGGTGGTCTTTCAGGCGCAAATGCACAACTATTGCGGGGACTCTACGGTGAGCTGCATCCCATGTTACGATCCGCAACACACGGAGTCTCCTTCGTGTTAGGTTATGTTATCCTGTCAATTTTACACTTCAGACAAATGTTTTATTGGTATTGTATTTCTTAGTAGTTGTTCATGCACTTGTGGCACCGTATTTTGAGATACTCTAGTTGATGTTAATGGTTTTGCTCCAATATTGTCACTTTTTATTTTATATCTTACTAGCATTGTATGTATCCATGATTTTTAATGCAAAAAAATCTTTATTTAATAAAAATTTATGATTTTAAAAGGTAATAAAATGAATAATTAATTAGATGGTTCACTGTCAGCTTGCCTAATGGCGATGTCGGGCGCCATCACGACCCATGGTAGCTTTTGTAGGTAATTTCCTCTTTTTTCTCCTTTTCATTTTTTATTACTTTGCTTCTTTTATTTTTTCCTTCTTTTCTTTTTCTCATTTTCTTCTTCTTATTTTTCTTTTTTCTTCTTTTCCGTTCATTTATTTTTTTGCCCAAATCATATTATTATTATTATTATTATTAGCAGGAGTAGTAGTAACAACAACAACAACAACAACAACAACAACAACAACAACATCAACAGTAGTAGTAGCCGTATTAGTAGTAATATTATTACTATAATTTAATTTCTCACTTAATTTTGGCTCCTTCTTTATTATTATTATTTTTAAAGTTATTTCTTTAATTTTTGTTTCTTTCTAGTTTCATTAACTCCCTTTTTCTTTATTTTCCGTTTCTCTTCATAATCTAATTTCATTGAATTTTTTTGCTCTTTTTTATTGTTCTTCCTTTTTTATATAATAAAAAAAGAGAACTGATAAAATAAATATGTGTTCTCCTTTTGTTTGAATATAATTGGTTTAATATTTTTTTTTCTTATTATCTTATTTCCCTATTTTTTTTAATTCAATTATAAGAACTTATACATTACAAACTTATTCTATTTTGACTCATTTATTTTTTTCATTTTATTTATTCATATTTTTATATATTAATTATTAGAAAATAACTTATTTTAGCATATAGTATATCAAAAATAATATATTTAGTAGCAGTTGAAGTATATTATTACAATATACTATGATACCCACATGCTATATATCATATAGTGACTGGTTAAATAATATCGAGAACTGTATTAGAAATTGAAAAAAAACCTATTGAATTTTTTAATTTAAAAAAAAAAACCAAATTTAACTATATTGTTGCATTTTACCATATATTGATAGTATATTGTTGTAATAAATTATACATTATTGAATTAAATATTATATACCAAAATAGTATATAATATGTTATTTTGGTATATAGTACAAATTAGTCTTCTTCGCAAGTTCAACTCAATTTCAACCTAAATTTCAAAAAACATACTCTAAAATTTTCACCAAATTGACTCAAACTTTAGCCAGAAACTCCAATCAGATATATTAAACTAAATATTTTGGTTTAAGAAGAATAAAAAAATGAAAACTTCGTTGAAAATTTAAAAAAGAACTCAATGAAAAGTTCATAAAATTCTAAAAGTGTAACGACTCGGCCGTTCATTTTGATTATTTTAGCCCCGATCCCCTATTTATTTCCTCCAATATGTTTTATCGTGGTTATGTGACTTTACGAGGGTGTTTGGTTTTGGTTTGGGTGAGTTTCAGAGTGAAATGGGACACATAGTCCCTAAGTCAGAGGCTTAAGTTGAAAGAGTTGCCCTTGTTTGACATTTATGTAGATGACTCTGGAATGGAATTTTCACCATTCCAATAGCTCGGCATGGTGATTTTGGACTTAGGAGCGTGTTCAGATGTTGATTTGGAGGTCCGTAGGTCGTTTCGGCTTGAATTGGCGAGAGTTAGAAAAGTTGAAGGTTTGAAAGGTTGAGAAGTTTAACCGAGATTTGACTTTATTGATATTGGGGTCGGATTCTGATTCCAAAAGTTGTAATAGGTCTTTCATGTCATTTATGACTTGTGTGCAAAATTTGAGGTCAATCAGATTTATTTTGGTATGATTAGACGTTTGTTTTGGAAGTCGGATGTTAATAGTTTTAGTAGGCTTGAATTTGGTTGCGATTTATTGAATCAATGTTGTTTGATGTGATTTTTTCCTCTATTAGGTCCATTATGTGTGTTGGAACTTGCATAATCGAACGGGGTCCCGGGTGTTACAACCCGGCCAACACTTCTGCTTTGTAGCACCCCGTTCCCCTAAATAAGACTCCCCGTATGTGCTTTTAGTGTTTTATGACTTGCGGGGATAGTTAGTTCGCGATTTGGAAGGGTTCGGGTTGAAATCGGAACATTTGGTTCCTTAAGTTAGCCCTAAAAGACTAAGTTTGACTTCAGTCAACATTTTGAGTAAACGACATCGGAATTTGTATTTGATGGTTCCAATATGTTTGTATGATAATTTCAGACTTGGGCGTATGCCCGAATCGGGATTTAGATGACCCGGGAGTGTTTCAACGCCTAATATTGAAAGTTGATTTTTTTAAAGGTTTTCGAAGTTCTTTGAATTTATTTTGGAGTAGGTTTTGGTAATATCAAGGTCCAAATGGAACTCCGAGACCAGGAATAATTCCTTAATGTCATTTAAGACTTGCACGTAAAATTTCGTGTCAATCCGGGTAGGTTAGGTACGTTGCAACGTTTTGGTAGTCAATTGAAGAACTTAAAGTTCATATTTTTGATCCAATTGGTTTAGGGTGTGATTCTAGGTTTTAATGTTGTTTTGGGCATTTCGAGAGTTCGAGCCAGTCCGTTTTTTGATTTCAAACTTGTCGGTATCGAGCGGGGCCTTAGGGGCCCCAGGTATCGATCTAACGAGGCTCGGACCAATTTGAAACTTGGGGCAACAGCTAAAGCTCCCAGCTGCCAGTGTAATCTCACATGCGCTTGGTTAGCCGCAGGTGTGAGCCAGGAGCCGCAGAAGAGAGCAAGCCAAGGCTACCCAGGATCCGCAAGAGCGAGAAGTTTGGCGCACCTGCGAACGGGCAGATGAAATGACTGTGACGTAGAACCGGTTGTGTCCGCAGGCGCGAAAGAGTCAGCCGCAGGAGCGGTTGAGCAGGAGAGACCCTGGATCTGCATGTGCAATGGCGAGTGGCCAGGCCGGTTCCGCAGAAGAGGACTTTTGACTGCAGAAGCGAAAGTCCCTCCGTAGGTGCGGAAATCGCTGAAGGCAGAATCCTTTATTTAATGCGGGACTTAGTCATTTTGGCTCATTTATTCCATTTTTGGGTGATTCTTGGAGCTCTTAGAGAGGGCATTTTAATGTAACACCTTGAGGTAAGTAACTCTTACCAAATATGAGTCAAATACATCACTTATGTGTAGATTATAACATGTAAATGAGTGGAAATCATGGGTTTAGGAGAAAAACTAGGTTTTTGATAAAAATGAGATTTAATCATGAAATTTGTTATGGAATATAGTAAAAATTATATATTTAAGTTCATGAGGTTATGGGTAACAATTTTCTTCAAACATTTCTGGAATCCGGGCACGTGGGCCCGGGGGTGAATTTTAAGAATCTTACATTTAGGGTTGGGTAACCTCTTTGATAGTTGGTATACGAACTTTTGAGAATGTATTGATTAGTTTATATACTATTTGATTAGTTTTGGATTGATTTGGCACCAAATTGATGGTGTGAGCACATTCTTGGACCGGGAAGTAGGCCTTGAGATGAGATAAGTCTCTTTTTTAACCTTGTAAGTGGGAATTAACCCCATTGGTGAACTTAATCAATATGTACTTCTATTTGTGGGGGCTAATTATGCATGAAGTGATAAGAGTCCGTGCGTAGATACTATTCATGCTTATGTCCGGGTAGATTTAAGCTTACACCATGTCTTGTTGATACCGTTGCTTGTTTATGCTTACTAATTGTTTGGATTAAAGCGGAGGTTGAGGATTTCAATATTTTAAAGGTTCTTAGTTGAATTTTCTTATTTTGAAAAAGAATTGAGAAATATTATGATAACTTGAGAAAATCTATGTTCAACCGCTTCGCAAGTATATTCCGCGAGCGGGGTAAATTTCCACCACTCTCATGGGAGCGGGTCGTTCGTCTCGACATGTTATTGATATATCTATGGTTAGGGCCATTCCACCCTCGAAAATGCACATTATATTTATAGGTATATTTCGATCGGGTCGTACGTCGTTGACATAATTCATGCGTAAAGATATTGGAACCCCTTTTATATTTAATATTGTTTCATGGACTTGAAAAGACTAGATGAGAGAAATGACTTGATTCTTACTTGAAATGAAAGGATTTTTTTACTTATTTTCCTACTCTGAGTTCTATTACCATTTTATATATCATATTTAATTAGATCTTCATATTATTATATTTTTGGCCCATAGTAAGTGTCGAAGTCAACCTCTTGTCACTATCTCTTCAAGGTTAGACTAGATACTTACTGAGTACATGTTGTTTATGTACTCACGCTACACTTTTGCACTTGATGTTTAGGATCTGCGGCAGGTGCATCTGGTTATCAGTTCAGCGCGCGCGTTTGACTTCTAGTTAGAGACTACACGGTGAGGTTCCCTTCTGAGCCGTTCAGCAGTAGCCAGAGTCTCTCTTTTGATTTATTTTCTGTCTATTCAATTTCAGATAGTAGAGTATAAATCTTTTGTATATTCTACTAGTAGCCCAAAATCTTGTGACACCAGATCTTGGCACACACTAGTAGACTTGTGATTTTGGTTTTATTCCTATGGTTATGAATACCTTTAGCTGCTTTCGTTTTATCAATTTAAATCTGTTTCTTACTAAATCTATTAATTTAAGGAAAGTTATTTACTTGGAAAAACTTATTAAAATGTGAAATCACTAGATTGTCCACTGTTGACTTGCCTAGCAATGGTGTCAGGAGCCTTCACGGTCTAAAATGGAATTGGTTCGTGACACCGGGCCCCCCAGTTGTGATTCAGATTGAATTCAGAACCAATTTGGACTTGATCATTTTTTCTGAAGCATCAACTATCCTGGTGTCATCGTACCTGCGGTGGGAATGGCCGTAGATGCGGGCTCGCTGGTGCCAGTGGTGAAGCGCATAAGCGGAAAGGGGAAACCTAGGTTTGGGTTCATAGGTGCGCATCCGCAGGCACAAACTTTTCTTCCACAGAAGAAAAATTTGGGAAGGCCTTGTGAAGGATTGAAAGTGCGGTCTAATCTTCGTAAAAGCGGGCTCGTAGGTGCGAACCATTGGTCCATAGAAGTGGAGTTTCGTGGCATTAGTTCGAACCACACCTGCGATGGATTTTTCGCAGGTTTGATAGTAAGTCCGCAGATGCAAAATCGCTAGGCTGAAAAGGGCTTAGGTCGAGGCTTTCATCTCATTTCATTTTTGGACCTAGAGAGCTCGATTTAGTGGCGATTTTTCAAAAACTTTTCAGGTAAATAATCGGGATAAGAGATTATAACTCATTTTTGTCTATATTACACGAATACCATTGTTATATTCATCATCTAATAAGTTATTTTAGTTGGAAATTTAGGAAAAAATATGTGAAAAACTTCTTAGACTAAATTTTGGGGATTTGAAAGGCGATTTGAGTAATTCTTGTATGGTTGGACTCATTATCGAATGTGTGTTCGGATTTTGTAGTTTTGGTAGGGTTCCGAGACGTGAGCTTGGAGTTGACTTTTTGTTTTTCTTTAAAGATCGTAACTATATTGTTTGGAATAGTTTCCTATAGTTTATATTTATGGTATGAAGTTATTTTGGCTAGATGTGAGTCGTTCGGAGTTGGATAATCGAGGAAAAGGCTTACTAGTGGGTTGAGTAGTGTGTTTTGTGGTAAGTGTCTTTCCTAACTTTGTGTGAGGGAATTACCCCTTGGGATCAATGTTGATTTGTGTTAATTGTGATATATGGGAGCAGTGTACCCAAGGTGACGAGTGTGTACAAGGGATAAACATGGTAATTGACCAGTTCTAGCTATGTAGATTCTTTTCATGCCTTTAATGTAGTTACCATAATATGTTGTATTCATCATCTTTAGTCTATCTTCACATGATTTATTTGTCTAACCTCTTACTTGTAATTTGCCTTTACATGCCTAGTTGTAATTATTGTTTCCTCTATTCCTTATTCGTTAAGTTCCTCACTTGAAATTGTTATCTCTAGGAATATCTTGTTGTTGAAATTGGCATTGAATTACAAAGGCCGTGATTCACATTGAGGTAAAGTTGTTAAGTTGTGAAATACTATTCTTATTGAGTTATTCACTTCCGATTGTTATTGTTTAGACTTTTGTGAATATTGTGGTTGAGCCATGGGCTAATTATTGTGGAAACACCACTATTGTTGGCTTCTTTGGCAAGTTGTGATATTGGGAACTTGAGGTGTGATTTGTGATATGTTGTGATATTGATACATATGCGGTGGTAAAAGTATTGGGTTTGAAGTGCATGCGGTAAAATAAGGTGGGCTTGATACGCGTGTTACTAGTAGGGGAAATACTTGAATCCACATGATATGATAAGGCGAGCTAAAATGTGAGAAGATATTATGCGAAAAATGATTTTCAAAACTAAATGCAAGGTCCCCGAAGTGATATACAGAAAGGTTGTGAATTGTTTTGTGATATGAGACTGCGAGGCGGTGCCTCAATAGTGATTCTTGTTGATACTTTTATATTATATCACTTGTTGTTTGGTTGCTTTGTTTCCTTGGACTAGTATTCCTTACTTTCTCATGTGATGCGTTATTTGCCTTAGTTCATTGTAGCTATTCCTGGAATATTTCTCAATGTTTCATTTCCATTGTTTATCATTATTATATTTTCATATACTTGTTCAGTTTTCTTATTTATTCTATTAGGGCCTTGACCTAACCTCGTCACTACTCTACCGAGGTTAGGCTTGGCACTTACTGGGCACTGTTATGGTGTACTCATCCTACGCTTCTGCACATCGTTTGTGCAGATCCAGGTACCTCTTACCAGTCCAGGCACCGGTGAGTTACGTTTTGATTCGAAGACTTCAAGGTACATCTGCCAGCATCCGCAGGCCTCAGAGTCACCCTCTATCTAGTCTATTTCATTTTCTTTCCCATTTATAGACACTGTTGTATAGGGATGTTCAATACTTTCGTGGAGAGATTATGACTTCTATTCGTCGAATTTTGGGAAGTTATGTTATGTTGAGTTATAGAGTTTCTTTATATGATAGTTGTTGAGTTATTTGAAGGTTTTCTTATGAAAATTCTCAATTAAATACTGCAAGTATGTTAGGCTTACCTAGTCTTAGAGACTAGGTGCCATCACAACATCATACAGAGGGAAATTGGGGTCATGACAAGTTAGTATCAGAGCTCTAGGTTCATAGGTGTTATGAGTCACAGGCAGGTTTAGGAGAGCCCCGTGGAACGGTATGGAGACGTCTGTACTTATCTTAGGGAGCTTTGGAACTGTTTGGATTCTTTGATTCCTTATCGTGTGAATTTGTTGACTTCGAAATTCAAAATATCTGTTTTTCTATTCTCTCACAGATGGTGAGGACACATACACTTGGATCTGATGATCAGACACACGCGCCCTCTAATAGAGCCGCGAGTGGCCGGGATCAGGGAAGAGGTCGAGGACGGGCACGTGGTACAGCCAGAGCACCTGCCCGAGTTGCGAAGGAGGAGCCACCAATAGATCTAGTTTGGGGGCAGTTACTTGAGATGCCTGTTACTGCCCTTGCACTTTAGGAGACCCTTGCCTAGTGTTTGAGCATGTTTGGCACTCTAGCTCAGGCGAGGTCGATTTCACTTGCTCGTGCCACTCCTCAAGCTGGGGGAGAAGCATAGAATCTTATAGGCCATACCCAAGCAGTGAGTCTAGGTTGACAAGTTCCCGGAGGTCATACCAGTGCAGGCGGTTGTCCCAATTCAGCTTGAGGTTAAGGAAGCAACATCTGAAGGGGAGCAGCTCAGGCTCGAGAGATACCAGAAACACCACCCCTACTTTCAGCATCTTAGCTTCAGAATATGCACATGGTTTTCTTGAGGGGTGCCACCATATCCTCCGTACTATGGGTATTGTGGAGACGGTTGGGGTTTCTTTCACTACGTTCCATCTTAAGGGAGAGGCTTATCAGTGGTGGCGAGCGTACGAGTTGGGTAGCTCAATCGAGGAAGCTTCACTCACATGAGCTCAATTTGCAAAACTGTTCATGAGAGATTTTGTTCCCAGAGCCTTCGGGATGCATGGCGTGTGGAGTTTGAGTAGTTTTGTCAGGGTGCTATGACTGTGTCAGAGTATCTTGTCAAGTGCAGCGAGTTGTCTAAACATGCTCCAGCCTTGGTCTCCTCAGTCAGAGAGCAAGTTCCTCGATTTATCGAGGTGCTCAACCATGGTATTAGATTCAGCATGGCTTGAGTGTTGGAGACTTATACCCCATACCAGCAGTTGGTGGAGATCACTCAGATATTTGAGGGTATGTGGGGTCGGGAGAGAGAGGACAGGGAGGCCAAGATGCCTCGATATTTTGGCACATATAGTGGCGCATGTTCCGCAGTTGTAGCCCGTCATGGTAGAGGCTATGTAAGTCGCCCAGCTCATTCAGCACTTCCAGCTTTCAGTGTTATTCCGGCTAATCCCAGGTCTCAGTTTCCTATTATGCACTTCCACTGTCTAGTGCACCTCCTGCACGGGGTGCTTTTAGCGATCAGTCCAGCCGACCAGGACTGAGCCAGTTTCAGCAGCCACATCCTCAGAGAGCTTGTTTTAAGTGTGATGATAGGCATCATATGGTGAGGGTCTGCCCTAGAATCGGGACAGGTGCACCTCCACAAACCACTCAGGCTCCACGTCTTCCACCAAGTCCTCAGACTTCTCGGACCGTGGTTACTACACCAGTTACCACTCCACCTGCCTTGCCAGCTAGAGGCGGAGGTCGGGCAGGTAGCGGTCTCCCTAGAGGGGGAGGCCCAACAAGATGTTATGCTCTATCGACTAGGACATAGATGTTGCATTAGACTCAGTCATCATAGGTATTGTTTCCAGTTTGTCATAGAGATGCATCTGTCTTATTTGATCCAGGCTCCACTTATTTCTATGTATCATATTACTTTTCTCCATATTTGGGTATATCCCGTGATTCCATGAGTTTTCCTATCTCTGTGTCAACACTAGTAGGAGATTCCATTGTTGTTGACCGTGTGTGTCTGTCATTTTTAGTTGTTCTTGGTGGTTTTGAGACCAGAGTTAACCTATTGTTGCTCATTATGTTAAATTTTGATGTTATTTTTGGCATGGACTGGTTTTCATCTTATCATGTTATTCTTGATTGTCATGACAAGACAGTGACGTCGGCTATGCTAAGTTTTCCGCGGTTGGAATGGAGGGGTACTTTGGATTATATTCCTAGTAGGGTGGTGTCTTTCCTTAAGGAACAATGAATGGTTGGGAAGGGGTGTGATGTATATCTAGCCTTGGTGAGGTATGTCAGTGTTAACACTTCTATTGTGGAGTCAGTTTCGATAGTGAGGGACTATCCAGATGTTTTTTCGGCGGATCTTCTGGGCTTGCCGCCCATAGCAATATCGATTTTGGTATTGACTTGTTGTCGGGCACTCAGCCCATTCCTATTCTACCATATCGTATGGCCCCAGCGGAGTTAAAGAAGTTAAATAAGCAGTTGCAAGAGTTGTTGATAAAGGTTTCATTCGGCTTAGTGTGTCACCTTGGGGTGTTCCAGTCTTGTTTGTAATGAAGAAGGATAGTTCTATGCGCATGTGTATCAATTGTCGTTAGTTGAAAAAGGTTATAGTGAATAACATATATCCATTGCCATGCATTGATGACCTATTTGATCATCTACTGGGTGCCAAAGTTGTTCTCAAAGATTGATTTGCGGTCAGGCTAGCATCAGTTAAAGATTCAGGATCTAGACATTCTGAAGACTGCCTTCAAGAATCGGTATGGTCATTGCGAGTTCCTTGTGATGTCATTTGGGATGATAAACACCCCAACAACATTCATGTACTTGATGAATAGTGTATTCCATCCCTATCGTGACTCATTCATAATTGTGTTTATTGACGACATCTTGGTGTACTCCCGGAGCTAGGAGGATCATGAGCAGCACCTGAGGATCGTGAGTTCTTGAGTGAAAAGAAGTTGTATGCAAAATTTTCAAAGTGTGAATTTTGGCTTGACTCAGTGGCATTTTTGGGTTATGTGGTATCGAGTGAGGGTATCAAGGTAGATCCAATAAAGATTAAAGCAATGTAGAGTTGACCCATACCGTCTTCAGCTACTATAATTTAGAGTTTTCTTGGTTTGGCAGGGTATTACCGTCGATTTGCAGAGGGTTTCTCATCTATTGCTGCACCTATGACCAGATTAACCCAGAAGGGTGCTCCATTCAAGTGGACCAAGGAGTGTAAGGAGAGATTTCAAAAGCTCAAAACTACTTTGGTTACATCCCCACTGTTGGTATTGCCTACGGGTTAGGGGTCTTACATTGTGTACTTCGATGAGTCATGTGTTGGCCTCGACGCGATGTTGATGCAAGACGGTAGAGTGATTGCCTACACGTCTAGGAAGCTGAAGGTTCATGAGAAGAATTATTTAGTCCATGACTTGGAATTAGAAGTTATTGTTCATTCCTTGAAGATTTGGCAGCACTACTTGTATGATGTCCCTTGTGAGGTCTATTCCAACCACAAGAGTCTACATCATCTGGTCAAACAGAAGCATCTTAACTTGCGGCACCGGAGATGGTTAGAGTTTCTTAAGGACTATGATATCACCATTCTATATCATCCTGGGAAGGCCAATGTGGTGGCCGATGGCTTGAGTTGAATGACGGAGAGCTTGGGCAGTTTAACATATCTACTGGCATCGGAGAGGCCATTAGCATTGGATGTTTATGCCTTGGCCAACCATTTTGTTAGATTGGATATTTAGGAGTCGAGTCTATTTTTGGCTTGTGTGGTTTCTCGGTATTCCCTTTATGATCGTATCAGAAAGCATCAGTATGACGATCTCCATTTGCATGTCCACAAGGACACGGTTCAGCACGGTAATGCCAAAGAGGTTACTCTTGGGTATGACGATGTGTTGCGGATGCAGTGCCAGTTATATGTGCCAGTTGATTCTTCAGGAGGCCCACAGTCCGTGGTACTATATCCATCTGGGTGCCGCTAAGATGTATCAGGACTTGAGGCAACACTATTGGTGGAAAAGGATGAAGAAAAACATAGTGGAGTATGTAGCTTGGTGACTAAATTGTCAGCAGGTGAAGTATGAACATCAGCGGCCAGGTGGGTTGCTTCAGAGGATTGAGATTCCCTAGTGGAAATAGGAGCAAGTTACCATGGATTTCGTTGTTGGGTTCCCATGGACTCAGAAGAAGTTTGATGCAGTATGGGTGGTTGTGGATAGGTTGACCAAGTCCGCTCATTTCATTCCATTGTGTGACTACTTATTCTTTAGAGCAGATGGCTCAGGTCTATATTTGCGAGATTTTCCGACTTCATGGTGTGCCGGTATCCATCATCTCTAACCGGGGTACCAATTTACATCATAATTCTGAAAGGTCGTACAACGTGCGTTAGATTGTCAGACGGACAGACAGTGCGGATGCACTATTGAGATATTGGAGGATATGCTTCGTGCATGTGTTATGGAGCTCGGGGGTTCTTGGGATCTGTTCTTTCCACTTGCAGAGTTTGCCTATAACAACAGTTACCAATTGAGCATTCAGATGGCTCCGTATGAGGCCTTGTATGAGAGGCGGTGTCGGTCTCTAGTGGGTTGTTTTGAGCCGGGTGAGGCTAGGCTAGTGGGTACTAACTTGGTTTAGGATGCTTTGGGAAAAGGTAAAATTGATTCAAGAACGTCTTCATACAACCCAATCTAGACAGAAGAGTTATGCAACTTAGAAGGTTCGTGATGTTGTATTCATGTCTGGAGAGTGGGTCTTGCTCCAATTTTCGCCCATGAAAGGTGTTATGAGGTTTGGGAAGAAGTGCAACTTGAGCCTTAGGTATATCAGACCTTTTGAGATTCTTTAGAGGATTGGTGAGATGGCCTACAAGCTTGCACTACCACCTAGTCTAGCTGTAATTCATGTAGTATTCCATATTTCTATGCTCTAGAAGTACCACAGTGATCCGTCCTATGTGTTAGATTTCAAATCAGTCCAATTGGACAAGGATTTGTCTTATGTTGAGGCCGGTGAACCATTTTGTACAGTGAGGTCCGAAAGTGGAAGTCGAAGAGCATTGCTTTAGTGAAACTTCAGTGGAGAGGTCAACTAGTCGAGGAGGCGACTTGGGAGAACGAGCATGATATGCATAGACGTTATCCTCATCTCTTCACCACTTCAGGTATGCTCTATACTCATTCCAGGATGAATGTTTGTTTTAAGAGGGGGAGGATGTAATGACCCGGCCGGTCGTTTTAAGTATTTTATCCCAATCCCCTATTTATTTCCTCTTCTATGTTGTATCATGGTTATGTGACTTGCCGGGGGTGTTTGGTTTTGGTTCGGGTAAGTTTCGGAGTGAAATGGGACACATAGTCCCTAAGTTGGAGGCTTAAGTTGAAAGAGTTGACCGTTGTTTGACTTTTGTGTATATGACTCTGGAGAAGAGTTTTAACGGTTTCAATACCTTCATGTGGTGATTTTGGACTTAGAAGCATGTCCGGATGTTGATTTGGAGGTTCGAAGGTCGTTTCATCTTGAACTGCGGAAAGTTAAAAGGTTTAAGGTTTGGAAGGTTGAGAAGTTTGATCAGGAGTTGACTTTATTGATATCGGGGTCGAATTCCGATTTTGCAAGTTCGAATAGTTCCATCATGTCATTTATTACTTATATGCAAAATTTGTGGTCAATCAGAGTTGTTTTGGTATGATTCGACGTTAGTTTTGGAAGTTAGATGTTCATAGTTTCAATAGGCTTGAATTGGGTTGTGATTCGTTGAATCGATGTTGTTTAATGTGATTTTTGTCCTTGAGTATGCCCGTTATATTTTTTAAAACTTTTTGGTAAATTCGGACGGGGTCCTGGGGCCTCGGGTGTGATTCGGAACCAATTTGGACTGGATCAATTTTGCTAAAGCATCAGCTATTTTGGTGTCATCGCACCTGCGGTGGGAATGGCCGCAGGTGCAGACTCGCTGGTGTGAGTGTCAAAGCGCAAAAGCGAAAAGGGGAAGCCCAAGTTTGGGTTTGTAGGTACAGACACCTGGGCGTAGGTGCGCCTCCACAGGCGCAACCTTTTCTTTCACAGAAGCGGAATTTGGGAAGGCCTTGTGCAGTATCGTAGCTGGGGTCTACTCTCCAAAAGCAGAGTTTCGTGGTATTATTTAGAACTTCACCTGTTATGGATTTTCCACAGATGTGGTGTCTAAAGTGCGATAGTAAGTCCGCAGATGGGAAATCGCTGGATAGAAAAGGGCTTAGGTCGAGGGTTTCATCTCATTTTTTTTGGACCTAGAGTGCTTGGTTTGCGGCTATTTTTCGAGGGATTTTCAACAAAATCATCGGGGTAAGATATTCTAACTTGGTTTTGGCTATATTACATGAATCAATTGTTATTTTGATCATTTAATTAGTGATTTGAGTTGGAAATTTGGGAAAAATTTGTGAAAAACTTCTTAGACTAAATTGTTTGGATTTGAAAGGCGATTTGAAGTCGGATTTGAGTAATTCTTGTATGGTTGGACTCGTTATCAAATGAGTGTTTGCCTTTTTTAATTTTGGCCGGTTCCGAGACGCGGGCTCGTAGTTGACTTTTTATTTCTCTTTAAAGATCGTAACTTAAATGTTTGGAATAGTTTCCTATAGTTTATATTTATGGTATGAAGTTATTTTTGAAGATTTGAGCCATTCAGAGTTGGGTAATCGGGGAAAAGGCTTACTAGTGGATTGAGTAGCGTGTTTTGAGGTAAGTGTCTTTCCTAACATTTTTTGGGGAAATTACACCTTAGGATCGGTGTTGTTTTGTGATAATTGTGATATGTAAAACCCGTGTACGCAAGGTGACAAGTGTGTACACGGGATAAATGTTGTAATTGACCAGTTCTAGCTATGTAGATTCTTTTCATGCCCTTAATTGAGTTACCATAATATGTTATATTCATCATCTTTAGTCTATCTTCACATGATTTACTTGTCTTACCTCTTACTTGTTATTTTCCTTTACATGCCTAGTTGAAATTATTATTTCCTCTATTCCTTTTTTGTTATTTAATCATTGAGTTCTTTAAAATTGTTATCTCTTGGAACATCGTGTTGTTAAAATTGGTATTGAATTACAAAGGCCGTGATTCAAATTTAGGCAAAGTTGTTAAGTTGTGAAATACTATTTTTATTGAGTTATTCACTTGAGGTTGTTATTTTTTAGACTCTTGTGCATATTGTGGTTGAGCCATAGACTATTTATTGTGGAAACACTATTATTGTTGAATTCTTTGGAAAGTTGTGATATTGGGAACTTGAGGTGCGATTTGTGATACGTTTTGATGTTGATGCACATGTGGTGGTATAAGGATTGAGGTTGAAACGCATGTGGTGAGATAAGGTGGGCTTGATATGCGTGTTTCTAGTAAGGGAACTACTTGAAGCCACACGGTGTGATAAGGTGGGCTAAAACGCGAGAAGCTATTTCGGGAAAAATGATTTTCAAAACTAAATGCAAGGCTCCCACGGTGATATAAGGAAATATTGTGAATTATTTTATGATATGAGACTACGAGGCGGTACCTCGGTAGTAATTCTTGTCGATACTTTTCTATTATATCACTTGTTGTTTTGGTTGCTTTGTTTCCTTGGCGTAGTATTCTCTGCTTTCTCCTATGATGCCTTATTTTCCTTAGTTCAGTGCAGCTATTCCTGGCATATTTCTCATTGTTTAATTTCCATTGTTTATCATTATTACACTGTCATATACTTGTTAAGTTTTCTTATTTATTCCAGTAGGGCCTTGACCTGATCTCGTGACTACTCTACCGTTTAGACTTGGCACTTAATGGGTACCGTTGTGGTGTACTCATTCTACGCTTCTGCACATCTTTTTGTGCAGATCCAGGTACCTCTTACCAGTCCAGGCACTAGTGAGTTGAGTTCATATTTGGAGACTTCAAGGTACTTCTGTCGGCGTCCACATGCCTCAGAGTCACCCTCTATCTAGTCTATTTCATTTTCTTTCCCTTTTATAGAAAATGTTGTATAGGGATGTTCAGTACTTTCTTGTAGAGCTTGTTACGTGTATTTGTCGGATTTTGGGGAGTTGTGTTCAGTTGAGTTACAGAGTTTCTTTACATGATAGTTTTTTTAAAGCAAATATACCACTAGGCTAGCTGCCTAGTGACTAATATGTAAATATAATCCAAATTGGGTCCAAGTTTTACAAGATGACCAATCCAATGTAAAAGATGATAACTACTGATAGCTAATAATATGAATGAAAGAGCTAATACTAATGAACTAGCTATTACAAATTAGAAATATGTATGCTTCCATCTCCGAGCAGTGTAAGTGAATCCAAAAGTCAAGGGCAAATACCAAATAGCACCTCTAATGCTCTCACCAGGCGACAGGGTATGCATTCAATTGAACAAAATTCCAATGGACAAGGCTAATGTGGATTCCAAACAAATACACCACTGTATTGAAGCAAGCCAAAACTGCCAAGTCAATGTGTTGCTCTAGCTTGATTTCTTCCATATTGATCTCAAATTCACAGCAAAGAAGACCTCTTTATGCTCAGCCATGACACTTGCAGGGTAGTAGCTCAAAGTTGTACATATAGAACTATAAAACACCAACTGCCTGCTTAACAACATAAAGGTATATACTTCCTTCTCATCTCCAGAATGAGCAGACCACACTAATACCACTGGTAAATTATAGGATAGTATATAACCTATGAGATCCATTATAATAGGCAGTAGTTGTCCTTGTACTTTAGCAAAAATCTATTGAAGATCTTCAGCATCTGTTCTTCTCCTGTCCATATTCAAACAACATGTGGAGGATACTAACAAGATGGGCAGGGACAATAAGACCAATTGGCAACAAGGATGAAGAGGTAACATGGTACTCCAGGAAAGTTAACAATTGCAGACCAAAGGCAGGTATCCTGGGATTCTTATTTGCAACAACAATCTACCAGATTTGGACCGAAAGAAATCGATGCAGGTTTACCAACCAGAAACTGGAAAGCAAACAGCTCATCAGAGAGACCATACTACAACTGCATATGAAAGGGAAGAAGGTACTCAAGTGGAAGAAAGAGTTAGCACAGTAAATAGCTACCCTGTATAGATCAAACGTAATTAGTAAGTATAGTTCAAGTGAAATTAATGAATATATAGTGAAATAACAGCTCCAATTGTAATTGAGGAATGACTCTATAGTCCAGGCGAGTCATCTTTTACATATTGAGTTACTTGGTCAAATAAAATTTTGTAGTTTAAAAAAAAATGCCACTGTCCAAACTACTATCACACAACATAAAAAAAACTCTAATGGCACGCTTGCTCTCTCCTCTCGTTTTCTCTCTAGCAATGGCGAACTAGGGGCTGCTAGGGCCTCCACGCCCTCTCCCCAGCCTATGGTTGTGGGAGAGACAATTTCTAAACCTACATATGCTGCACAAATCAATACAAACAATCAGCCGCAAACAATAACAAAAAACTCGTTGAAATCAATTCAATATGTACATGGTGAACCAACTTTGAGTTTTACCATGGAGGAACGTCAAGAATTTGATTTGGAGGAGGGATTACGTCTTAAACTATCTCCAGGCGCACAAGATCTCCAAGAGTTAAGATTACTGCTGCCGAAGCAACTTGGTGTTAAAGGTCGCTGCCTTGTAGGCCTTCTCGCACCTAGACAACTTCTCTTTAGGTTTGATCAATATGAAGACTTTGTTACTGCCCTAAATCGTTCAGTTAACTATTTTCCTTGTAATGGTAAAGAACATCAGTATAGAGTGTTCCCATGGACAATTGGTTTTAATCCAAAAGAAGAGACTCCAATGGCAGTGGTTTGAATTTCGCTGCCAAATCTGTCGCCGGATTTATTTGCGATGCGTTCGTTGTTATCAATTGCATCGGCAGTTGGAAAACCTATTGCCATTGATAAAGCTACGCAAACTAAATCCAGGCCAATCACAGGTAGGGTAAAGGTGATCATTGACCTACTTGACAAGCATCCAAAGCGTGTAAGGATTCAAACCTTAGATAATGTTTCTGGAAATTTTTCAGGAGATTGTTTATGATAATCTTCCTTATTGCAATTTTTGTAAGCACCGGGGCCATGATGAGAATACATGTCGAATTCTCTTGAAACAAACTCATAATGGTGATGAGATTGACGAGTGCGAAGGTCGTCATGAACAGGTTGTTGGGGAAAAATAGAGTGGTGATTTGCGACAACTTTTGAATGAGAAGAGGGCTTTAAAAGAGGGAGATGGAAGGACTGGAGAGCAGATTAATCAAACAGCTGCTACTCAGGTTTCAAAATCACATCAGGGGGCTCATGAGTATGCTGAAAATTTGGTTAAGCCATCACATGTAGCAGCTGTCGCTAGTACTGCTATAGTTCCTGTTCAAACAGCTTTTGCTAGGTTTTCTCAGGATGTAGCTGTTGCTGGGCAGAGTAACTCATGTCCATTTGCTATGGATAATGTTGGGCATATGAGGAATCAACAGAAGAAGTTGGAGGCTGGGAAAAATCTTGAGAAATCTAAAGTCGAGGCGCAGCGAAAAGTGGAGGTTAACGAGCAAGCTGGTATTGATCGAATATCAGCTGGTGTTGCTACAGGTCCAGGTGCTGAACAAAAAGGACGGGGGCAAATTAATGTACAGCAGTTTACACATGAGAAGGAGAAGGTATCAGCTGTCCAGGAGAAACGACCTACTGCTGCACCTGGTGAACTAATTGAAAAACCATCAGCTCTTAAGGCTACAGTTGTGCATGTTGAGGGGCAGGTACTTGATACTCCAAGGCAATCTTCTACAGCTCCAAGCAAACCAAATACAAAGAGTAACAACTGGACAGTTGTGAATAAATCACCTAGCAAGAAGCAATCTTCAGGTCTACCAAATCAGATTGTACCATCAAAGGTCATTGGGGTTTCGAACTCTTTTAATGCTTTGGTGAATGAGGGTGAGCATGCTATGAAAGAGGCTGAAAATAAGGAGCAACAGATGGATGACGAGACACGATTAGTAGCTGGAAAAACCAGCTCTACAGGTAGTAAAAAGCAGCAGAAAAATGCAAAGGACATAGGTGCTCGACTTGAGATCGTAACTGTTGATGATCACACTGGTGAGGCAAGTCAAGTACATGCTGCAGCTACACCAACACTTCATATTTCCAAATCCAGAACTAGCTAAAATGGTAAAGGATGCCCATAAAGCTATGACGATGAACACAACGCCAAAGATTAAGGCACCTCTTGTCACGCTGAATACTTCAGTCTTAGAGGTCCCATCCCAATCGATGGAGTTTCTTGGTGAGCATGCGGAGGATTCTGGACAGCAGCTACTATCTACGGGAAACAATCAACAAGCAAACACAGGTAGGGATTCAATCTCTCAAGCATCCACAAATGAGTTAAGTGGTTCTAAGGATCAACAAGGTGTGGCGAGTGTTGTTAGTCACAAGACTTGGGCTGAGCAAGTTAAAGAGGAG
Source organism: Nicotiana paniculata (assembly GCA_005239505.1). Classification (NCBI taxonomy): domain Eukaryota; kingdom Viridiplantae; phylum Streptophyta; class Magnoliopsida; order Solanales; family Solanaceae; genus Nicotiana; species Nicotiana paniculata. The sequence continues at coordinate 103,668 of ML321839.1, read as the reverse complement.
GAAGAAGATTATGTAGATAGCATCCAAGATGAGAGTGACGATGAGGCAGCTCAATTTTCAGCAACTCCTCCATCAAAGGACGAGGCAGCCAAGATGCAAAATGAGCAGGTTTCTAATTCTACGGATAGTGTGCCAAGGAGGAGAGGATTAAGCCCGAATGCTCCTGCTTTTATACCATCCGGGCAGCAACAAATTGTAGCAGCTACATCAAAACATGACCCTAATACTAAGGCTCTATCTATAGGAAACATGGCAAGCACAAGTTCGCCCATTACAAGGTATAATTTGACTCCTACAAATATCCTCCATGCTCTTGTTACTCATAATATGGATACTTTGAATTCTCTTGATAAGAAGTCAGTAGCTACTATCTCTATATCTATTGGAATAGTGGCCAAGAGTCATGAGCCAGGAGCTTTAGTGTCCGAATTTAATCCTACTGAAGCTTTTGGTGTGGATATGGGGTATGATTTTTATGAGAAGGGGAAGACCAAGAACTCCAAGATGCAAGCTTTCCTAATGTAGCTAGGGAAGGAGATATCTCACCAAGACATCTTAGAAGTGGATCGAATAAAAGTAAGAAGAAGGCACACGAGAGGAAACATAGTTGGGATGGCAAGGTCACACAAGAAGTTGTCATTAGAAAACTTCCAATGAGAGTTGCAAAACAAAAAGGGGGGATGCCCCCTACCACCTCTACAAGATCAAATAGGTCCAAGAAGAAATGATGAAGTTTGAAGACTTTTTGAAGATTGTTGAAGGGGAAAGCAAGGAACAACAAGCTGAAGCACTCACAAGCTTGACGAAGAAGGGATAAGACTCAAATTTCTACTACATCTTATTCTACCATTTTATTGATATAGTCATTTGTAATATCATCACAGAGTATGTAATAAACTCTGTGATGATCATAGAATATTTAGTGCTTTGTAGCTCTTACTTTTTACATGCTTGTTAGTAGGTGGGGTTATTTTATACCTCAACAAGATTAGTAAGGTAAGGTTAAGCACATTATGTGGTTGCTCTTGTCCTATGCCTTTGGGAAAATATCCAAATGGCTATGAGATTATATGCGCTCACGAGACTTTGCCGGCAGATACACCATGATCCTCTACATGAGGATGCCATCATAAGGCAATGTGAGGCGCAAATGAGTGATTATATAGCCAAGGCATAGAGGCAACACTACTGATGCTTTTGTCCCCCTTATTTGTACTCTTCCTTTTGTGATTTTTTCTTTTGTTATGAATAAAATAGCTACTAGGCAGCCCGCCTAGTAGTATAATTTGCCAAAAAAAAAAAAACTATCAAAACATAAGTTCACACACATAATGCATACTATGAACAATCCATCGTGCAATATCATCAAGAGATAGCAAGTACCATATCCTAAAAGAGGAGATTATGTCACCTTGTAAGCTTGTATATGACCTAATGATTTTCCTGCTTGCCCTAATTGTTCTATACAGTGTGACGCTACCTCTAAGTTGAGCATGTTTCCATGCTAATACCACTAGACAATAGCTACAAACTATACAGATTTGAGAAAATGACTGGGCAATGATTATAGCAGACAATGAACTCAGAAGTTGATTCATCAATCTGGTGCTTTCCTTTTGGCAAACCTAATCCTAAAGTTAGGGATTTGAGCTTTGTCCATGTTTAACAATATCTTTCCTGCAGAAGGAAGTTCCTGATAGGATTTAAAAGTGATTGTACCTGCAAAATAAAACTAGGTTAGCTGATAAATCAGCAACAACATTGCCCTTCCTTAGCACATGCTGTAAAAGCACATTGAAATTGCTCTTGATCTCCTTAATCTTCTTCACTTATGCCCCTATACACCAAGGAGATTCCCATTCACCCTCAATTATCCTCTTCATCACCAATGAATCAGTCTCCATAATAATAACGTGCAGCTGTTTCTCAACACAATAAGCCAAGCCTGCAACTATTGCCTTAGCTTCTGCCACTATATTAGTAGTTTCTCCTATCTCCACTACCTTGGGAAACATCAAGTCACCTTCACAATCACGCACACAAAAACCATGGGAGCTAGGTCCAGGGTTACCTCTTGATGCACCATCAATATTACACTTGAACCATCCCTCATAAGGAAGCTTCCATGTTATTCTTTTGGTCACCACATATGGTTTCTAACTTTTAAAGAATTTGATCATGTCTGGCCATAGTAAAGGAATGCTTGAGAGCCATGGATACCCCACTCTAGCTAGGTAATGAAATGTCTTGTTCACCTTATGAATCACCCTATTGCAAGACATTGTGCCCCCATTATTCATAGTATTTATCCTCTTCCAAAGTTCCCATGTGATCACACCTGAAGCTGCTTGAAATATTGGCTTGAGTTTGGGACAACGTTTTGCATTCCACCATACTTTTATTACTTGATGAGTCTGCACCATGCTAACTGCAATACCTGCTGCTTGAAGAATTATCTTCCACACACTTATTGCAGTAGCACTTGTGAGGAACAAGTCTTGGAAGGTGTCTTCTTGAGGTGGAATACAACACCAACACTTAGAAACAACCACATAACCACCCCTTCTCCAAAGATCAACAGTAGGTATGTTTCCTCTCCATAATCTCCATATAAAGAAAGAAATTTTAAAAGGCAAACCTTTAGTCCACACCATCTTATATTCTGCATTTGTAGAAGCTCCATGCCTTAGTATTTGCCATGCACTATGCACTGAAAATTTGCCTGAGGCTGTTGGCATCCACCTAGGAGTATCCTAGTATTCATCAGTGTTATCAAAATGTACTTCCTGCATTATATGATCTTCTATATCTTGTGGAAAGGTTTGTTCCAGTAGTTGACCATTCCAATTTAACCACTTCTTGTATTTCTGAATTGATAGGAAATTTTGGGGGTAGTACATCATACAAAGATCCTAATCCAGTCCAATTCTCATGCCATACATTAGTATAGCCCCTATCCATCTCCCATAGAATCTCATGATCCACTTCATCCCTTTCTTTCAACATATTTCTCCACACATGTGAGCCCTCTCTACACTACACTACAATAGGTATTTCCTTCTTACAATACTTGTTCCACATGAAGTTTTCCCATAAGGACTTAGATGTTCTAAACTTCCACCATAACTTGGAAAACAGTGCTTTAGATACATCAAAGACTGATCTAAAGCCAAGTCCACCTTCATCCTGTGGTAAACATAGATTAAGCCATTTGCTCCAGTGCCTGCTTCTTCCTTCCTCTTTATTACTCCAGAAAAATCTAGCAAAAGTTTTATGCAAATGTTCTAGTACATTATCAGGAGAATCTAGTATTGAGAGGATATGAGTAGGCATACTTTCTAGTACACTAATAATAAGTGTTGCCTTGCCACCATAAGACAAAAGTTTTCCTTTCCAGGAGTGAAACTTTGCCTTTACCTTCTTAATGACATCATCATAGTTATCCTTCCTCCTCTTTGTGTAGAAAATAGGATAGCCTAGGTAAGTGAATGGAAACTCACCCTTTTGAAATTCTGTAATTACACCCACAAAAGAGAATAGTGATGTTGCCACATTAACATACATATAGTATGAGCTTTTAGACTTGTTGATAAACTTCCCAGAAGTTTGCTCATACTGTGTAAGCACTTCAACTATCTTCTCCATAGAGAGAGTAGGGATCAACAAAAACAAATATGATTGTATCATCAGCATAAGCCAAAATGATTTAAAGGATCTGTCCACTTTGGCATCCCAAAGACCTTGAACCTTTTATCCTCATATAGTTTATTCAATGATCTTGATAGAACCTCAGCTGATAGAATGAATAATGATAGAGATAAAGGGTCACCTTGCTTGACTCCTCTTGTGGACTTAAAGAAACCTGAAGTCTGCCCATTAACTAACATTGAATACCAGTTGTTTGAGAGCAGATTCCGTATCATGTTAATGAAGTGTTCTGCAAATCTCATCTTCTTCTAAACATGCAGTAGATACTTCCAGGAAACTCTATCATAAGCCTTCACCATATCTGGTTTGATAACCACATTTGCTAGCTTTCGCATCAACCTTATATCGGTGACAATCTCCTGAGTATATAGGATATTCTCAAAAATGGTCCTTCCCTTAACAAATTCAGATTGATTGGAAGAGATTAATGAAGGAAGTATATTTTCCAATCTATCATGTAGAACCCTTGATATCACCTTATATATAAAATTGCTTAGACTTATAGGTCTTAAGTCTGAGAATGTGTGCACTAATGGATTCTTAGGCAGCAATACAAGGTTTATATGAGTGATTGATTTAGGAAATGATGCACCTCCATAAAATACCTGAAACATTCTGTATATGTCTTCTCCTATAATATCCCAAAATTCTTGATAAAAAATCCCAGTGAAACCATCAGGTCCACCTGCACTTTCACCACTTAAAGCAAAGATTGCACACTTAACCTCCTCTCTAGTTGGAATACTACATAGCTCCAGATTTTGCTCTTGTGTCACCATGGAAGGTACATTATGTAACAACTCAAAGCTAATAGGATCATTCTACTGAGTAAATTGTTGTTGAAAGAAATCCATTGATGCATTAGCCATCAGCTCCTGTGACTCAATCCACACTCCATTACCATTCTGGATCCTCTTCAACTGTAGTTTTTTCCTCTTTCCATTGACATGATTGTGGAAGAATCTAGTATTTCTATCACCTTCTACAAACCATGTCAGGCCTGCCTTTTGTTTCCAATATTGTTCCTCAATGCTCAATTTTTTTTTTCAACTCTGCTTGTGCCTTTTGAAGGACAATTCTATTATAAATGGTTGGCTCCTCCTCAAGCAACATCTCCTTAATCCTCACAACATCTTCCCTTATTGCCAACTGCTTGAATATATCACAAAATGTGAGCTTGCTCTATTTTGATAATGCAATCTTCACTGTATTCAGATTTTGCTTGAACATAAATAAGGATCTCCATTGAAGTCTGCCACCCAATTTTGCCTAACAACATCCTTAAAGTGTCATGCTTTGCCCAGAAATTCATAATCAAAATGGCTTGACCAATTGTGTTGAATTCTCTCCACAGATCATTAGCAAAGGTGCATGATCTGAACCTGTTCTTATAAGTTGTTCTACCTCAATTCTAGGAAAGAGAGATTGGAAAGGTAGATTGACAAGAATCATGTCCAACCTCTTAAAAATACACTAAGCATTAGGTCTCCCATTTCACCATATAAAAGGACTTCCTTTGTATACAAGATCAAACAGACCACATGAATTCACACAAAATGCAAATTTCTCATATTCTGGGAGATAAACTGGAAGACCTCCTATCGTTTCTTCTTCACTCATCACTACATTAAATTCTCCACCAACCACCCAAGGTAACTCCATGTCACTAGCAAGATAGTACAAGTTGTTCCATAGTTCAAACCTTTCAAGTGAAGAACATTTGACATAGACAGAAGTCATCATAATATGCTTACCAATGTCTTGATGATAGACCTTGATAGTCACATGTTGTTTAGTATCAATCAACAATTCCCACTCCACAACACTATCAAAGAATAGCCAAATTTTGCCATTAATGTTTGAATAAGCAACATCTATTCCTAACCTTCTCCTGTACCTCTGAATATGCCCAGCTTTTCAAAATGGTTCCATGAGAGAAACAATGAAAAAACCATACTCCCTATGCATAGTAATCACCCTCTGAAAGTCATACTGAGTTCTCACATACCTTATATTCCAAATCTAGGTTTTAATCATCATTTAGTGGTTGAGGCTGCCCTCTTGGGCAATATTCTTTTAGGTTGTGGTGTATATTTATTCTGCACTTGTTTCTTATCCTTCTTACCACTCTTCTCATTAAATCTGGGTGATAAGTCAGCCTCCCTAGCCGCATCTTTGAAATTTCCTGTTGTTGATTCATCCTCACTTTCATCTTCACACTGCCTTTGCGGATCACATTTTGTGTGATTATATCATGAAGTATCTTATTGGGTGATTTGAATGGTACATTAATTTGAATCTGCATTGGTTCCCCAGTACCTGAAGCACAAGCCATTGTCATTGCTTCAATAGCTCCAGAGTTCTTCAGAACTATAGCCTGTTCAATTCCATCTGGTTCATTCATTGTTGCCTTCTTTGGTGCCTCAGACTTCTTCTCCATGACTCCCATATTCTCCTGCATCCCCTTAAATTGAAGCTCATAAACAGAACTCAAGTTAGGGTTCACTGTAGTAGAAAGTGCAGGAATTACTGTTCCATTGAGATCACCTAGCTTCCCATCAACTGTTTCATGATCCAGCCTCTCTGTATCATTTAGGACCTTAGTAGGAACATTCTCAACCTAATCATCATCCTAAACATCCACCGGATCTTCCTCAATAGTAGCCAAAACCTCAACAACGCCCTTAGGGTTTACTGTTGCATTGTCCTGTCTCTTAGCTAGATCTTCTTCAGCTGAGTTTCCACTTGAATCACGTTCCTTAGGTGTCCCTGAATCTCCTCCAAAAGTCAAATTACTTTTATGCATGTTTGGTAGTTGAAAATCATCAACCTTAGTTTCCAGTGACCTAGGGTTTACTGCAGCACTAGGGTTCTTTACACATGCTGTTTGTTCTTGGCTATTGCCTCTGCTTTCCTTCATTCCTGATCTTGTTTTTGCCCGTGTTTGATCCTCCATAATATCCACCTCATCACTCCATAATAGTTTCCCTGAATTGACTTCTTGAATCTCCCCATTCTTGTCTGATTCCTCAAATATTTGAGATGGAATTTCTTGGCAGGAATGGTTCAAAGTAACATTGAACTGTCTAATTTCTTCTTTGCTCGTCCCAAAATGTCTATGCACCCAATCCAAATGTAGACTCCTTCATATTAGCCTCCTCAATCCCAGAATCAGTAGGATTATGAGCATTGTTCTTTGTCTTAATTTGAATCCTATTCCCCACAGGTTTGGTAATCCCAGTAGGTGTAGGATTCACATTCTTCTTCATATTTCACATGGTTTTCTCAGTGTCTAGGACTTTTTCGATTGCTTACTTTTTCACACGTCTTTGTTCTTCAATTTCTCTTCGCTCCACCATTGAAACTTTTTTAATTCTTTTGCACTAAACTTTGATTATTCTCCAGTTGACTGAACTTGTTTTTTTTTAGTTGCATTCTCAATTTCTTTGCCATCAGTGATCCTCAAAACAGCTTGGTCTGATTCTTCAAATTCCAGTACTTCAAAAGAGTTCTTGGTTGTTACTGTATCATCATTTTCCTTCCCTTTCAATTTTCCATCCTCCGTGTCATCAGGAGCATCAATAATATGCCCATTCTTATCCCTTTGATAACTATTCATCCTTCTTTTCATCCACTCTTGTTTTGCCGGATTAGGAATAGGCTTTCCTAATACTTTGCCACTAGATAACATTTCAGAAGTGTTAGATGCAGTACCTACTATCTCTTTTCCAGTGTTCACATCCTCAACAACTTCATAAAATCTCCTATGTAATTCTGGGTGAATTACCCAAAATTCCACCTCATTATGACCTTGTTTCTTGAAACTCTTCAATACTTAGGCATGTAATCATATTTTATTTTAATAATTTAAATTTTTATTGCCTAGATTCATCTGCCTCTTCGTATATTTTATTAGGTTGTGAAAATTTAGATTACAACTTAACCTCCACCTACACTTTTGCACAGCTAGGTCTAGTGCCATTTTGTGTTGCAAGATCAACATGTAATGGATTACCAAAAGCACTTGCCAATGAAAATACACATTCCTTACCAAAGAAGTTATGTGGAAATTCCGAAAAACTAATCCAAGCTACTTCAATGGTAGTCTCCTCATTAGGTTTCCACCAAGGGTTCCACTTCGTGCATCGCATCTGCCACATCTCAGCTTGAGCTTTTAAGTAGAAAGATGGCTTTGAGAGAAGATGAACATAGTACTCCATTAAAGACGACCTAATCAATACATGATTGTCTTATATTAAACCAATCGAAAAAGCTCCTTTAATCTCACAATGAATGGGAATCAATTTGCGTAATTCACTGATAACAAACTTCCCATACGAAAATTTCCCAAGAATTACCAATCGAAGACCTTGTTAAACGATGGATTGTTTAACCTCTTGCTTCATCCACTTAAACAATGGCTCACAATAAAGAAACTCGCTTGGTTTTATGGGTGGTTTAGCTAGTGTTTGCATGGGCGCATTAATTGCCTTGGGTTGTAATAATTGTGTGTCGTTATGGATTGGATTAGGGTTGTTAGATGTTGTTTGAGGTTGTGGGGATGGAAGGGATGACTGACCAACCTCAAAAGGAGGATGGCCAGTGCCTGGAGATGCCATGAAAGGTCTGCTCTAGCTTCGACTGGTTGTTGTCGCAAGTCGCCAATCACCAAAGCTCTCAAAGGCGTGGGTTGTTGAGTTATTTGAAGGTTTTTTATTTTATAAATTCTCACTTAAATAGTACATGTATGTTAGGGTTACCCAGTCTTAGAGACTAGATGCCATCACAACATCCCACGGAGGACAATTGGAGTCGTGACAAAAAGGATCAAATTGTAATAGTATAATGTTACATTATATAGTATCCTTTAACAGTATATCGTTGGAATAAAAATAATACCAAAATGGTATATGGTATATCATTTTGGTATATACTATAAATCTTCTTCGCTAGTTCAATGCAATAAATTATACACTAATGAATTAAATATTTTATACCAAAATGACATATAGTATGTTATTTTTGTATATAGTACAAATTAGTCTTCTTGCTAGTTCAACTCAATTTCAAAAATATACTCTAGAATTTCCACCAAATTAACTCAAATTATAGTCATAGCCTCCAATCAAATATTTCAAAATAAATATTTTGTTTTAATAAAATTATTATAAAAAACATGAGAACTCCATTGAAAAGTTGAAAAAGAACTCAAAGAAAATTTCAAAAAATTTAAAAAGAACCAAATTGTAATAGTATACTGTTACATTATATAGTGTACTAGTATGCCATTGGAGTAAACTGTATACCAAAATAGTATATAGTATATCATTTGTGTATACAATACAAATTCTTCTTCTCTAGTTCAACTCAGCTTTAACCCAAATTTAAAAAATATACTACAAAATCTCCACCATGAAAACTTCGTTTAAAATTTGAACAAGGACCTGAAAATTTCAAAAATCTGAAAAATGGCCCATTTATAATGATATACTATTGCAGCATATTATATACTATTGTAGTATATTGAATACTATTATAGTATACTATTGAAGTATATTATATATTATTATAATATATTATATACTATTATACTATATTATTGTAGAAATACAACTGTATGTACTGCTAAATTATATTGTAGTAATAAACTATAAAATATATCAATATACTTTTATAGTATATTATATACTGTAATGATATATTGTTGGGTAATTGTGTTTATTCTTCAAATTAAAAAGCTTCAAGCTCAACAATGGAATGTCTACAAAAATTTAATTTCAATAATCATCTCAAATGAGCTCCATATACAAAAAGATTCCAGTATAAACTTCATAAAGGTATGATAGACAACATATTTTAATACCCACATTGAATCAAACAACAAAATCTTCAGGTTGATAATTCATATTAAAGAGCTTCAAGCTCAATAATGGTGGGTCTTCAAACAGAAAGCCAAAATCTATCGAACTCAATGAGATTGAGAATTTTGAGAAGAAGCTATTGAAACCTTAATTTTTTTTATAGATTTAATTTCTAGATTTGTTTTTCAGGAATACATGAAAAAAGAGAGGATAGAAAATGTGGACAAATCAGAGATTATATGGAGGGAGATAATCCAGTTAGAGAAAGTGAAGAAAGAAAAAGGGAGAAGAAAAATATAGGGAAAAAGTACAAGGCAACTTTAATTGCAGTAGAAGAATGAATAAGAAAAATAGATACACGGGTGAATATTTTTGGTCGGCTAGGTATATAGTGTAACTATTTTGAGAGTAGGTAAAAATGGGTAATTAGTTTGTGTAAGTAGGTATATAGCATAAACTGCTCATTAGAAATTGTGGGGCATTACAAAAATCGCCATGAGATCCTCCCTCTTTTGCGCAACCTAGTAATATTCAAGGTCAAAAATCTTTATCTAGATTGAAATATTGCAAACTAAAGATTCTTCCCTCCTAGCAAACATATTTCTTATAAAAAGAGATTTTACTTTTTTTTCTTTTTTCGGAAAAACGATGTTGTGCTCTAAAATGATACTAGTAGTGTATATGGAATTGAAAGTAAATTGATGTATTATCATATATAGAAGAGAATATAATAACATTTAGGTTACAAAATGATATAAATTTAAATTTATAATTATGTAAGATATATTAATAAGACTCGTCCAAGTTGTGCGCCAGTTAAGGTACTTGTCGATTTATTATCTGAGTTTCCAAAGAAAGTTCGAATAGAAATCGAGAATGAAGCTACTGGGGAGGTTCGAACTGAATGGGTAAAGATTCAATATGATTATTTACCCAAGTACTGTAAATCTTGCAAAGTACAAGGCCAAGATGATTTTGAGTGCTGGAAATACACCCAGAATTAATGGTGCGTGACAAAGAAAATAATGAAGTTGCTGGTAATGAGGGTGAAACAGAAGCTACTGGGAAAGACAAGGATAATAACAAACGTCCTATTATGATTCTCACAAGTGGGAAGGTAGTTGAAAACGTTGGGGAGCAATGGAAAGAAGTGTGAGATAATCGAATCAAGTGTAAGGCAGTTGCAACATATGATGGTAACCAATCAAAAAGTGGTAAGGAATTAGTTCCAATGATTAATGATGAGGATAGTCAAGTACAACCTGGGAAGGAGTTAGTTCCAGTTGATCATGGTGTTGGACATGTCCAAACTTCTAATAAATTTGCTATTCTTGAGGGTGAGGATAGTGGTGAGAAGTAGAACAACCAACTTGCAATAGTTGAAGAAGTACATGAAATAATTCAAGTAGATAAGAGTTCTCCTAGAAAGGGTGAGAAAGCCTTAAATTCATCAGCAACAAAGGCAAATCAAGAGGGAAAGGGTACTCGTAATCCAAAGAAAAAGAGGGACCTTAATGCAGTAACTCATGCTTTCAATCCTAATGCTTCTGGGATAGAGACTGATAAGGTAGATAATAACTCAAAAGGGAATGGTGCGAAGGAAACAACTGCACAATGGGTTACTAGAGCTTTTGCTATTCAGAATGTTACTACAGATCAAACTTGCCAGGAATTCCATTCTCAATCATTGGATACAACAACCATTGAAGAGCAAGAAAATTACCAAGACCGTGTAAAATTCATTGAAGGAAGGCTATGGAGTGATCAAGTTGAAGAACATTCAGAAGAGGACGATGGGGAACTAGGTGATGATGAAGAAGACAAAGATCCAATTGAAGAAGAGGATCAAGGTGAAGAAGAACAAAGTGTTTATGAGAAAAATGGGCAACTGATGATACAACAAGCTGAAAAAATTTCGAATGTAGAAAGCCTCAATATCCCTAAACCAAGTTCGAAAATTCCACCTAACACCAACCCTAACCCTAACTCTACCATAAACCCTAACCCTAATCTACCAAACACTGATGATCCCATTAACCCGGGAGATAAAGTTAAGGAGAAGACACTGCATGTTGACGATCAGAATACCTCTCAAGCCATTGAGGGAGATGAAGTAAGAGATAGAAGAGAAGCAGTAGTTATTAGAGAATCAAATGCAGCTGATATAGCAGGAGGTGATGTTAAAGAGAATATGAGCAAGAATCTGATCCTTAAGACTTCCAAAAATCAGTTGGCAACTAGAGAAATACATAATACAGATGAAGAAAGTCAGCTGGCCAAAGGAAAAGACTTAGATGCAGAATCAATGACCCAAAATTTCATGCACGTGGATAGACAAGGTGATATATCTCCAAGAAAAATAGAGAAAGGTAGATCAGCAGGTCGAGGTAGAAGAAAACAGTCTAAGGAAGCTCATAAGGTGAAACCACATGGGGTTCAAACAAGAAGAACTATTTCCAAATCAATCAATTAAATATGCATGCAATGATATGGAATATTCATTTTGTTAAAACTAAGAGAGCTTTTGAAAGGCTCATTTCAATGCATAGGAGACATAAATTTCAGTTCATAGGCTTGATGAAATCAATGAAACAAGGAAGAAAACTGGATAAATATCGAGGAGAATTGATTTTTCACTGGCGATTAAAAATGTGTCTAACAAAATATGGGCTTTTTTTATGAGAAATATGAAGTTTCAGTGGTTATGGACATGGTTCAGCAACTCACCTTGAAGATTTTTGATACATAAGGTCAACAAGAGTTATTTTAACTCTTGTGTATGCAAAATGTAATGCGATTGAACGAATAGAGTTGTCGGACTCTCTATATGCATTTTCAAATGATATGAATCTCCCATGGTTAGTTGGTGGAGACTTTAATGTCATTTGGGACGAGGAAGAAAATTTTTGAGGTTTGCCAATAAACATTAATGAAGTTGATGACTTTAGACATTGTGTCAACACTTGCAATTTGTTCAATCTTGGATTTAAGGGGAGTATATATACATGGTGGAATGGTAGAGCGGAGGAAGATTGTATATTTAAGAGGCTAGATAGATGTTTGGCAAATGAGGAATTTCAAAATCTATGGCCTGGTTTAGAAGTCGAACACCTGTCTAAAATAGGGTCTGACCACAACCCTTTATTGATCACCATGGATTCAGAATTGGCTCCAATTAAAAAGTCCTTTAGATTTTTTAATTTCTGGCTCAAGCATGATTCCTTCAAATCAGTGGTTCAAGAGAATTGGCATGCTGATTTCCATGCTAATCCGTTCACATTATTTAATTACAAGTTGAAGAAATTGAAGAAGAATCTTTCTACATGGAGTAAGGCTACTTATGGGGACATATTTCAAGAAATAAGCAGCGTTGAAGAAGTAGTAAAAGCACATGAAGCTCAGTTCACTTTGAGACCTACTCTAGATAATAAAGAAAGGCTTCAAAGAGTTCAGGCAGATTTATATAAAGTTATGGCTTTAGATGAGGAGTTTTGGAAGCATAAATCTGGTATGACATGGTTCCAAGAGGGTGATAGAAACATGAAATTATTTCATGCACATGTCAAAGGAAGAAGAAAGCAGTTACAGTTGAAGAGAATTCAGTCGAATTCTGGACAGTGGCTCGAAGAAACAGATGATATTGCAGCTGAGGCAGTAAAGTTCTTCACAGAAAAATTTCTGGAAGATAATATTCCTACCTCATTTGGGATCATTGATCACATTCCTCATATGTTGGATGGAGCGCAGAATCAACACCTTATTAAACAACCAACAAGAAAAGAAGTGTAGAGAGCAGTATATGGCTTGAATGGTGATAGCGCAGGGGGAACAAATAGTTTCAATGGAAATTCTTGGGCATAACAGGAGATGATGTGGTGGATATGGTTAAGGCTTTCTTCAAAGGGCATGAACTTCCAAAATTTGTTACTCATGCAAATTTGGTTTTACTACCTAAAAAGAAGGAAGTGGTGACATTTTCGGATATGAGGTCGATCAGTCTTAGTAATTTCATCAACAAGGTGATTTCGAGGGTCATTCATGAAAGGTTAGTTGAATATTTCCCTAATCTTATATCGAATGAACGAGCATGTTTTGTGAAAGGAAGAAGTATAGTAGAAAATATGCTGCTTACAGTGGAAATTATCACCGATATGAGATTGAGAACCAAAGCTGGGCCTAATGTCGTGATCAAGCTAGACATGATGAAGGCATATGATCGACTTTATTGGTTATTTTTGACAAAGGTATTAAGGAAGATTGGATTTGATGAAAGATTTATAGGATTGGTATTTGGGACCATCTCCAACAATTGGTATTTTGTACTTATAAACGGGCAACCTCATCTATTCTTCAAATCTACGAGAGAAGTAAAGCAAGGTGGTCCTCTATTACCTACTTTATTTATACTAGCAGCAGAAGCTCTCTCAAGAGGATTGAATGCACTTCATTTGAATCGGTACTTTCGTGGGTTTGGATTACCCAAGTAGAGCCCCAGATTAATCACTTAGCCTATGCAGATGATACGATTATATTCTCTTCCTCAGATGCTATTTCATTGCAGTTGATCATAGAGGTTTTGCATGCATATGAAATATCTTCTGGTCAAAAGATTAATAAGGCAAAATCAGCAGTATATTTTCATCATTTTGCTAATGAGGAGGTGTTTAGGAAAGTAGAAAGGATCACAGGGATTGGAGAGAAGGAATTTCCTTTCATTTATCTTAGATGCCCTATTTTTTACACTAGAAGGAAAATGGACTATTACCAAGTCTTGATCACTAAAGTCTTGGATAAACTCCAATCATAGAAAGGGAAATTATTATCCATTGGGCGCAGGGCAGTTCTAATATCACATGTATTACAAAGCATGCCCATACACTTGTTATCAACGGTAAACCCTCCGAATTGTGTTATTAACAAGCTTCACAAATTGTTTGCAAGGTTTTTCTGGAGCAATTCAGTGGATGGTAGAGCTAGACATTGGGCTTCTTGGGATACCTTATGTTTTCCTTCTGAAGAAGGAGGGGTAGGGTTTAGATCTTTGCATGATATGTCCAAAGCCTTGTTTTGCAAACTATGGTGGAACTTTAGAACAAAACCAACACTATGGAGTGCTTTCATGAGCCAATAAATACTGCAAGAAGTTAAATGCATTAGTCATTCCTTGGAGAAAAAGATCACATGTGTGGAGAAAGATGCTAGAATGTAGAGATCTTGTGCAACATGAGGTTGTATGGAAACCAAAAATGGGATCATCTGTATTTTGGTTTGATAATTGGACTACACTAGGAGCCTTATATTTTGTTACCCCTCCGTACTTCTTTTGTGATGAAACAATACATAATGTATATGATGTTGTGAATGAAGGAGCTTAGGATGTGGAGAATCTATTTGATATATTGCCTAACTAACTAGCTACGCATATTGTGGAGAATATTTGTCACGCCCCGAAATCCCACCATCGGGCCGTGATGGCGTCTAACGCTGAACCCGCTAGACAAGCCAACGTGAATAAATAAACTAGCATATTAACATCAATTTAATAGGATAAACTAAACGACTTACAATTTAACAGCGGAAATAAATATGGTTTCTGAAATGAGAATTTTCCTTTCAATTTAATTCCGAACATTCTGAATTTCAACTCTGACCATACACACAAGTCACAATACCCGAAATGAAGCAGTTCATGACTCCCAACTGCTGAACGACGCGCTAGATCTCAAAACGACCGGTCGGGTCGTTACATTCTCCCCCACTTAAAAAGACGTTCGTCCTAGAACGTGCCAAGAACTGCCCTAGAATTATCTGAAATCACTGTTTAACACCTCGTGCACCTGCCCGTGCTACCACAACCCAGTCGAGCACAATAGCTTGATCAAATCTGGAGATTTCTTCTTTATTCATATAATAAGCTCAGAATTCATTCAAACACCTGAAATTTCTCTAGCCATGCCTAGTTTCAATATATATAAGCACTGCATCAACTAGCACATGATATACCCGATCATAACTGCATACCCTTGCCGAATCGGCACCATGCACCACACAACTCATCATCTGACCACAATGACGCTCCCTGAACCTTAATGGCCAAAATTCCATGAATCTGATGCTCCCAATGCACCTCATAACAACTATACATACATCCTACTATAATGTTGATGATACCACCACAACGGAGGAAATTTGCAGAAATTCATACTCAATCACAGAGTTAACAAATCCTTGAATATCTCATCTTGACTAGAATCGTCACTTTCCTCATGAACCTGGATGATGGTATTTGTTCTTTAATATACACTCCACATAACCTTATCGTACTGTTCCCTGATCCGATAATCTCGCCTCACCCAGTATGAACTTCTCAGATAGTAAATCACCCCAAACATGGCTAACAACCTCACATGATACCACATCGCGCCAATAGGTCATAACTCGAACATGATATATAGAAACGACTCAGGACGAAACTATTCAGCTCACTCAACTAATATGAATTCTTACCAAAAATATTAAATAAAACACAAGAAAATAAATACATATTAACCCTTCTTATCATCACACTATTGCGGCGTGCAACCCGATCCAAATAACATACCCGTGGCGGCGTGCCACCCGATCCCAAATAACATCACTGTGGCGGCGTGCCACCCAATCCAAATAACATAAAACTCACGTAAGAAAATATATACAGAGCTGAATGCTCCCTATTACAAATTACCGAATATCGATCAGAAGCACGTTGAGTGCATAATACCATCCTGTGGAGACTGATAAAGCCGTAGGCTATAAAACTCAAGCACAGCTGAAGTGTGATATATATATACACACACACACACTCTCTGGATCTCCAGATATCTCCTGCTCACATAACATCCCCACTACGGGGGACCTCAACACATAAGGAATTCTCAAGCCGTTTTCACAACTCGCACGGCACAATCACCATAACACATAAATTCGACGAAGACGGAATGACACCCGCTGTTCTAATATCTTTCCATGAAAAGAGCTCCACTGAAAGGAACATGCCTGACTTGCACGTAGCCCATAATCATAAACAAATCCATCCACAAACATCGAGCCACCTTGCTCGCACCAAACTTAGCTATTTAGGTTTTACCTGGGTCCACATTAACCCTGCCTTTTCTCATATTCCTTCATTATTCGTTTCACAATTTGAGCCAATGCTCCAAAGAGGTTTAAAGATTACAATTTCCTTCACTTGCTCATTTACATCATATAGGGATCATCAATTAAGCATAGAAATTACAATAAAATCGGAATATTNACTTAGAAAATAACGAACTTCTTCTTCTCCAAAGCCCTTAGGCATCCATTGAAGCCATCCTTCACCAAAACTTCTTGGGTTAGTAAATTTTAACTCATTTCCTTCATTTTTCATCTATAATTAATGAATTCCTAAGCCTAAAACATGCAAATTAGAGTAGAAAATCTGGAATTTGGGTAGAGTTAGGCCCTTTTGAATTTTCTTGATTAAGACCTCGTTTTGGGGTCGAATTTGAAAATAAATTATATATTCGGGCTCGTGGGTGAATGGGTGACATGGTTTTGGTCCGAGCCTTGTGTTTGGACCAAGCGGGCATTTTGAGATCTAGCGCGTCGTTCAACAGTTGGGAGTCATGAAATGCTTCATTTCGGGTATTGTGACTTGTGTGTATGGTCAGAGTTGAAATTCAGGAGGTTCGGAGTTAAATTGAAAGGAAAATTCTCATTTCAGAAACCATATTTATTTCCGCTGTTAAATTGTAAGCCGTTTAGTTTATCATATTAAATTGATGTTAATATACTAGTTTATTTATTCACGTTGGCTTGTCTAGCGGGTTCAGCGTTAGACGCCATCACGGCCCGATGGTGGGATTTCACGGCGTGACAATATTGAGCCTCCAAATATTGATAATACACTGGACAAGGCAGTGTGGAACTTGGAAACAACAGGAAACTTCACGGTAAAATCAGCTTGGAAATATCTTATAAAAAGGAGAGATGTGACCATAAATTACAAGAACATGTGGGTAAAGTGTTTACCTTTCAAGATTTCATTCTTCATGTGGAGGCTTTGGAGAGGAAGGTTGCCTTTAGATGATTCTATACAAAGGATGGTGTATTTTATGCCTTCAAGGTGTTGGTGTTGTGGGAATCTGGAGGAAGAATCAGTAGCTCATGTATTCTTTAGATCGTATGCAGCAAAAAAGGTATGGGGCTATTTCTTTTCTCATGCAGGTTTATCGTTGAAGGGATTGAATTTACATCAAGAAATTGTAAAGTGTTGGACAGTGGAAGTCATTCCAAGACTTAAGCCTATTTTCCTAGCATTGACTTGCATTATTGTATGGGAATTGTGAAAAAGGAGAAATAGTAACAAGCATGGAGATGTTGTGTCGATTAATAGAGTAGTGTTTTCAATTAATACTACAATTCAATCCCACATTACGGTTAGGAAACCAGGCATGATTAATGTCCCACATAGGTGGCCGGATATATTACATATGATGGAGAGATATATGCCCAAGTTGAACATTACTAAGGTGCTTTGGGAGCTTCCTATGGAGGGATGGTCTAAAGTTAACACGGATGGGGCTTCAAGGGGAAATCCTGGCAGGAGTTATTGGCTTTTGTGTGAGAAATGAGCATAGTGACATTATATATGCAGTTGGGAGAGAGATAGAAGAGGCAACAAATGCTAAGGCAGAAGCAATGGCAATTAAGGAAGTTTTGAGATATTGTTTACATCAAGATATGAATTAGATATGGATAGAAGCAGACTTGATGCTGCTTAAAAATTCTATTGATGGAACCTGCAAATCACCTTGGATCATTGAAGATGAGGTGGAAGAAATTAAGAGAATGATACAACTATGTAATGGGATCATCACACATATTAATAGGGAAGGAAATAAACTTGCCGACCATTTGGCAAATTATGCACTGGATGTAGGTGAGATTGAATGCCATGATTTTCATCATTTGGATACAATAGGAAGGAGGTTGGTGAACGTAGATAAGATGCTATGTCCAAATTTGAGAATCAAGGTAGCAAGGAAGTAGAAATGAAGGAGGAGAGATGTACAAGGGAGATGCAGAAAAGGAAAAGGGGATTGGCGATAATTCTGGATAACTATCATGATCAACATCTTCAAATCCTTATGTAGGAGAGGGTGTTGGTCAAGTTTTTCACTAACCTGTTTTCTTTTTTTTTTTGCAGGAAATGTTAATGTACTCATTCCTTGCCATTCATTTCGAATTTTATGGGTGGTATTAGCACTAAGTACTCATTCCCTTGAAGAAGGAAAGATGGCATGCACAAGCATGAGAGATATTTACTGGAAATTCAGATGCTTAAGACCATGGCAACACTGGAGTTTTCATAGTATTAGGGGCAAAAATATGGCCTTTTGGCATGAAATATTAATGCTGCATCATAGAATCACATGTGAGTCTTCAAAACACGCAGATCAAGAAGGACATCTCATCTAGGGAAAGCTACTATATTCATGCCTCATCTTTTGGTTGAACTCCTAAGGGTGGTATTAGCACTATGTGCTCATTCCCAAGGAGGAATATCAAAGATGAGAATAAGCATGGAATCATGGACAAAACTGGACATAAGAAGGAGCGTTTGGAACATTGTGGTTATATGGAGATCATACTCACCTGCTGCTGCTCATTCCACACCAGATATCCTCAGTAAAAGGGGATTATATGCACAGGAAAGCTAGGTGAGAATGATAGGTAATAGGTTGATAGATTTAGTAGAAAAGAATGGGAGTATTTTGGGCAGAAGAGATACAATGTATATTATGGTGCATCATGTCAAAAAGACTCTCAAGATGGCACAAGAATAATAAGGGCACAACCCAACCAAATACATCACTGCATTAATATAAGATGGATGCAAGTGATTTGCTCATATCTAAGAATCGAAGGGCTGGAACAGTTTCATAAGCTGGCAGATTTGTTTGCGTGCATATTCAAAGTTGAAAGATGGGAAGTATCTCACTCATGGATGAAGCAGATTCACATGGAATACATTGATGCAAATCCAGAAGTTGATTACTACTATAGTGGGCTAGTTTTTATATGTTTTATGCGTATTCATGTTATTAGAACATTATGTAATATCAATGCTGGGTCTCAAAAGCCCAATATTGATAATATGAGCTATGTACGACACATATTTTATGGTCTTACTTTTAGTAATACAACATGCTACTTTGTTTGTATTTTTGTTTTATATATATATAAAAACTAGCCCTAGGCACCTCGCCTAGTGGATTTGCCAAAAAAAAAATTAAGTTTCTTTTTGAATTTTAACATAATCTTTGAATGCAAGTGCTTGTCGAACAGGCTGGAGAATATAGTGGTTTGGTATAGCTTTCCGAAAAGGAAACACAATAGTACATATTTTTAACAAGCTAGGTTTCAAGCATCCAATGTATCCCTACTCATCATTTTGGTCAAGCCCACCGAATTCTATCGTGTAACGACCCGACCATTCTTTTTGAGTATATTATTCCCAATCCCCTATTTATTACATCCTATGTGTTATATTGTGGTAACGTGACTTGCCGGGGTGTCTGGTTTTGGTTTCGGGAGAGTTTCAGAGTGAAATAGGACACACAGTCCCTAAAATGAAAGTTTAAGTCGTAAGAGTTGACCGTAGTTTGATTTGTGTGAAGACGACTCTGGAATAGTATTTTGATGGTTCCAATAGCTCCATATGAGGATTTTGGTCTTAGGAGCGCGTCCGGATGTTGATTTGGAGGTCCGTATGTCGTTTCTGTGTGATTTGACGAATGTTGGAAAT
Source organism: Nicotiana paniculata (assembly GCA_005239505.1). Lineage (NCBI taxonomy): Eukaryota > Viridiplantae > Streptophyta > Magnoliopsida > Solanales > Solanaceae > Nicotiana > Nicotiana paniculata. Next base: position 83,268 of record ML321839.1, on the reverse strand, counting down.
TGGTGAAATTTTGAAATGTTTGACCGAGAGTTGACTTTATTAATATCGAGGTTGGATCCTGATTCTGGAAGTTGTAATAGGCCTGTAATGTTAATTATGATTTGTGTGCAAAATTTGAGGTCAATCGGAAATGGTTTGGTACGAATCATCATTAGTTTTGGGAATTCGGAAGTTCACAAGTTCTTAGGCTTGAATCGACGTGTGATTCGTGATTTGTGTTGTTTGATGTGATTTGACGCTTCAAGCGTGTTTGTATGATGTTTTAGGACTTTTTGGTATGTTTGGTTGAGGTCCTGGAGGCCTCGAGTGTAATTCGGACCATGTCCGGCGCATTTCGGATCATTGAGGAGTTGCTGAATCTGGTGTTTCTGGTGTCCTTCTATGCGCGCGAAGGGTAGTTTTGGCACTGGGGAAATTTTTTTCTATGCTATCTCTTGAAGTGGCATGCAATCGCGGAAGGCTGGGTTCCAGTGAATCGCGAACGCGTGAAGGTAGTCGTGTTTGCGTAGAAGAATTTGGGGGTCTGCAGTTCACGCGTTTTTCTTCATTGCGGTTGCGTGGTGTGTTACGCAATCGTGTAGCTTCGCGAGGTAGTGGTACGCGTTCGCATTAGGTTTTCTGAAATCGTTGAGTGGTATTTTGGGCAGTAACATTTTTGTGCTTCGCGAATGTGAGGCATTTTCCACGTTCGCGAAAAAGGAAGAACTGGGCAGTAGACTAAACTTTCAAAATCAATGGTTTATTTCAAAATTCACAATTTGATTTTGGGAGCTCGGTTGTAGGCGATTCTTGGAGAGATTTTCGAAGGAGTGTGTGGGGGTAAGTGATTCCTACTTTGTTTTGGTTAAATTCCATGATTAAATCTTTTATTTCATCATTTAATTAGGGACTTGAGTTGAAAAATTGGGAGAAAGTGGAGGAAATTTCTTAAGCCGAATTTTTGGGATTTGAGCGACCTTTTGGTGTCGGATTTGTCTAATTCTGGTATGGTTGGACTCGATATCGAATGTATGTTCATTTTTTATAATTTTGGTCAGATTCCAAGACTCGGGACCTGATCTCGGCCAAACCCACACCACAATTAGGTAGTGAGGTGGTCGATGCAATAATAAACCCAATGAAGGTCGGGATCGAATCCACATGGAGTTAGAACAAGGATTAGGTGTATATCTAGTTTGATTGTATAATTTTTCCTAAATTACTCTTCCATATTCTTGATTGATGTTCTACTTCTACTTTGTTCTATTGTATGCAAGTATAAAACTAAGAGACTATTTTTGGTTTTGTTGTTTTTCAAATTATGAAAGGATCTAGGGTAGTGACTTCCACCTAGTGGTTACCTAATAGGTTATAAATTCTAGGGCAAGTTTGATTGGTCGGGGTTGTAATATAGCAATCACTCTCGAATACTCACTCTATACCTCTTGGTAGTTTGAGTGATTTGGCTCAATTTGGCTTACTTAAGTCCAAATGGGTATTGTACAAAACAAGTGATAAATGCTCAAGTCGGTCTTACTATCTCTAGATTCAACCCTTTAATTAGAGCTATCAATTTCTTGAATTCACCCTAATTTCTTGTTAGCCAAGTTTTCCTAGACTTAGTCTCTCTTTCTCAAGTAGAGACAAAGTCAATTAGGTATGAATAAATGTTTGCAATCATTAATTCTTGAATTCAAACAAGAACTAGGCTAAATATCACTAACCCAATCACAAACAAGCCGTAATTCAAACACCTATTAAATACCCACACTAGGGTTGGGTCACAACCCTAGCTAGAAATTTAGCTACTCATGAAAAATACAGAAATTAAAGAAGAAATAAAGATAGAACCCATATTAATTAATTATGGGATGAAAATCTAATGTTTGGAGATACATCTAGTACAAAATTACTTAAAGCAGTAAAGAAAAACGGCTCAGGTGCTCCTCTCAAACAAAACTTAACCTAAAAATGACAAAACGTCCTAGTTATACCAAGCTGAAAATATCTAACAATAATGCCCCTGCGGAGGTTGTGCGGCCGCACAATTCTGAGTGCGGTCCGCACTATGATCTTGAATGGTCAACTGTGCCTTCTACGGTTGCATAAATGTGAGTTACAGCCTCACTTCGTCTAGTCGTGCGGACCGCACATTTCTGAGTGCGGCTGCACACTTGGCTTGGGCTGGGACTTGGACTTGATCCTGCGGACCGTACATTTGTGAGTGCGGCCGCACACTGACTTCTTTGGCCGCACAATAAATATTTGGTCCACACATCCTCACTTCTAGGTTCCCTGATTCTCTTCACCTGCGGTCCGCATATTAGTGAGTGCACCCGCACTTTGGCTCTTGCGGCCGCACAATAATGGTGCGGTCCGCATTGCTTCAGTTGTCCATCACTCCAAGTCTCTAAACCTCTCTTCTGTGGCCGCACCAAAATTATGCGGTCCGCATACTCTGAAGTTGATTTTGATAGGGTTCCTTCATTGTTTACGGCCGCACACAGTATTGTGTGGTCCGCACCATAAGCACTTTTGTCCTGTTTTGGTCCTTGTCCAATTTTGACTTCTTTTTGAGTTGATCTTCACTTCTTTGGTTCGTTTCCCAATATTCCTGCAAGAAAGCTCATTTCATTAGTTCTCGGGGATACCTTTAAGAATTTTCGAGCTATAACACAAGTAAAAGAGAGCAAATAAGCAGTAAAAATCCCTACTTATCAACTCCCCCAAACTTAAGTTTTTGCTTGTTCTCAAGCAATTAAGGTAATTCCCACCTCCATTAGAAAAAAAGGATATTTTAGCTGGCCTAAGTTGAGTCAGAACGTAAATCAATTGGGACCAACAATTATCCACACGCTCATGAATTATTAACAAGCCTATGATTTGAAAATTGAAGCACAAATGGCTCTAATGTGACACTTGAGAATCAAGGTTGACTTTGTTCATCAAGGAAGCTCGCACTTTCATGCAAGTTGTTGTGGATTCCAAACGCGTCCTCCTATACTCTCCTAAAGCTCATCTTGCTCACGAATGAAGAATTCAAAATAATGACTCGAGGAAAACTTGCTCATCACTCTCAAATGGATGTCACAAGCCCGACTCTAAGTACCATATGCCTTCCCATCATGTAGATCACCACTAATGTGTGCTTTCTCGGCTTGAAATCACGTTGGGCTTTTTCGGCATGTAATTAAGGCTTTTGAATTAAGGAGGGTAATATCGGATTGGAATCGATTCATCTTTCCTTTAGCACTTCATATTCTCTTGTTGGCTCATGCTTTGCCGACTCTTTGAGTCATTTTCTTTTACCTTAGGGGGATTAGAGAAACTTGACATCACTCTTTCTTTTCCATGCTATTCACGATCTACTTCTTAGCTTTCTCCATGCTTCACACTTTTTCTTTCTTTTGCATCTTTTCAGCCCTTTCATATTATTCACTTTCTTTTTTTGTGTGTTTTTCTTTGTTCTTCCTTTCCTTTTCTTTGGCTTTTCCTCGTTTTCATTTCTTTTGTCTTTTTGTGCCTTGAAACCGTCTTTAAAGTCATCGTCTCTCCCCCAAACTTATGTTTTTTCCATTTAAATCGCACGAGTGCTAAAGAAAAGTCGGGTGCCAAGAGAGAGTCGCTATAAAACGGTTAAAGGCTTGTAATGTGGTTATTGAATAGAATGGCTTTAGGATCTAAAGGGTTTACTAAGGATGATATCATTGGTGGGCTATGGAAGGTTTCAAAACGGGCCAAGGAGGGCCTACAATCACTTCTCAAGCCAAGCTAACTTAGAATTTTGCCTAGAAACACATTCGGGGCAAGTTCTAGACCATTCACATGGTTACTTGGACTTGTAACAAAAAACTTTACCTCTCACACAACCATATTGTTAAATAGAAAGGAGTCGAGGGCCCACAACAACTGCATTCAAGATTGAAAATCGCTAATGGTTCAACTAACCCACCCGATGATTGCCTATGTCAACACAAGATTCACAGGGTCACTAACTAGAGCTATTCTATACAAAAACTTATTTTTAACCATAAGCGCATAGTTAAGTGTGTTGGTACCAAGTGAGACATGCTCGACTCTTTTATTCATTACTACTATTTTTGCCTAAACAAGAAAATAAAATGGACTCAATCCCTTAAGAAGGTTGTCATGCCATCCATCGTTGGGAACATCCACCTGGTTCACAAAAAATACACCTTTGGAAAGAACCGTTGCATTAAGAAAACTAAAGGCTTATTGATCACTCAAACATAAAAATAAGCTAGCAAGTCCAAAAGAAACTACTAAAGTAAATAAGAAGTTATACTACTAAGAAAGTCAAACTAAAGAAGTTATGAAATAAACTATGGAAAGAAAGATAAATGAATATACAAACCGAAGTAAAATGAATATATACATAAGGGAAACTAAATATATACATCAAACGAAAGGGAAGAATATATACATACCAGAGAGAAAATAAAGATAAAAGAAAATATAGTATTAAAGTTATTACAGGCCAAAATAAATGTCAATCAATCATCAAAATAGACCAACCCCCAAATGAAAAATAAGCATGGTCCCCAATGCTTAACAAAAATAAGAACAAGGAAGGGTAGAGAGTTAAGAGACTCCCTAAGTGGTCTCAGTCTACATGGAATCTCCATCACCCTCAGTCTCCTCAAGTTGTATCTCATCATCACCTGGCTAAGGGACAACCGGGTTGCTGAGCATATGGATCATCTCCTCAATGGTGTGGGCAGTCGCATCCACCTCTTAAGACTGGCCGACTGCTGCCTTAGATGCCTCTGGTGCTGCCTGTGCTGCTGTCTCTATAATTAAGTTCAATGGTAGACCTCCAGCAGATGCAATCTTGGAAACCTCCTATCTCAACTTCTCCACTAACTTCTTCAACTCTTGAGACTTCCGCATCTTCTTTGTTTGCTTCCCTAAATCCTCAATGAATTGCCCATGTGCCGCCAGAGTCTCCATTATGGTCTTATGGTTGTCCAGAATCTTCTTCAAAGTTTTCTCCACTAATGGAGGTACCTGTGGGGCTGCTGGGGCAGAGGACTGTGATGCAACATCACTGGATATGTCAGACAACTTTGAAGTAGCTGCCTGCATCCAGTTGTTGAGACTCGCCAATGTCTGGGAGACTCGCAGCGCAGTCTGTGCATAAGTGGATGAAGTAGGTACGGATAAAAGAGCTGATGGGCTGGATGAAGAACGTGGTGGCATGGCTGCTGTAGAAGGCATGGCAGTTGTGGAAGGCTCAGCAGACGAATCATTAACTACTACCCCTGGCTCCTCAGACTGGCCAGTGGAAGTAATTGCCTTACCCTTGAACTTCGGGTTGTCAACATCCTGAAGGTGTTACCATGAGAAAGGCTTCTTGGCCTTTACTTTTGTATCGTACTTCCTCGGCTCCACCCTTTGATCATTAAAGTACTCAGTAATGAAGTTGGGGTAGGGATATGATCTCTCATCCTTATGGACAGCTAAGGTAATGTTGGTGGACATGATGGACCCCACATTTATCGGATACCCATCCATAATCAAAGCCACGAGGACTGCTCGGGGAAGGGGATGGTTGTTCTTATTCAAGCACAAGTCAATGCGGCTGCATAGAAATGTCTGCCACCCTTTTTCCTCGAAATTTAGGGTGGCCCGGATATGGGGACCCCTATTGTGAGCCATAGAGGTGGTGGTCCTCGAGCTGCCAAAATTTCTGCTAACCACGGCCGAACTGCATCACCCAAAGCCAGCTTTTCTAAGTATTGGACGACCTCCACTTCTTCAAACCCCACATATTTGTTCAGAGTACAAGGGTCGAAATGGATTTTCAGATTTCGCACATTTGTTACCTTGGTACCCTTCTTTATATGAGCCACATTGGCATAACATTCTTTAACCAAGTACTTGTTTGCGTTGAGGACATTATGGGTGAACCATTTCCATCCCTTTCACTCCTGGAATTTCCTGAGGACATTTGATTGTGAATGTCCAAGTCCTTCATCAAGAACTGTCGCTCAAGTGTGAGCAATCTCTGGGGCCACTATTCTCTGAACTTGTTGAAGGCAGTCAAGCTGACAAATCTGTCCTCCCACATCTCTCTTCTCCTTGACCTCTCAAGGCCACCCACTCGAGTGTTACCTCCTCTCCTATCATCTGGTACATCATCATCATCTACATTGATTGATGCACCAGAACAAGGTTAAGAGGAGGGCTCGGACCCCTATCTTTCTACTTCAGACCCCCAAGAAAAGCTGTTTGTAGGCTCATTGCGCAATTGATAACGCCCTGTGGTTTGTGGTGGATTGGATTGGGGTTTAGGCTGGACCTCCATAGAGTGACCCTCGGAGGCTTCCTAGATGGGTCATATTCACTGGTGTCAAAGGAGTCAATAACTCTTTTTGCAGTTAGTTTCTTGCTTATGACCTTTTGATGGCCAATAGCAGGTTACTCTTGCCTTGGCCTCGCCCCGGGAGGGCTCACCCCTCCCTTTTTGTGCATCACCTCCGACGTGGGATCTAACCATTGTATGCAATATATATCAATAGGAATCAATTAGAAATTCATGTCATAATGTATATAGATGCATGTTTGAGAGTTGCTGGAAAGCAGGCTCAAAAGAGGCAGTGCGGAACACACAAAAGTGAGTGTGGTCGCAGACAGCTGAGGGCGGACCGCACAATTTCACAGTGTGGTCACACAACCAAAAGTGCAGACCGCACAAAAGTGTGTGCGGCCGCACAACCCTAGGATCAGACTACCAGGTTCTCTGATTATGCGGCAGTGCGGACCACACAATTTTGCTACGGACCACACAATTTCACTTCAGACGCATAATTGTGGGTGTGGTCTGCACAACTCAAACACCAATTTTACCTTAACTCTCACTTGTGCGGATCGCACAAAAATGTGTGCGGCCGCACAATTTAAAAATTACAGGCACTGACTTTCACTTCATGCAATCGTTTTCACAGATAAGCCAATATTTGAGCAATTAAACACGATTAGCTATTTATCCGGGCCCCAATTAACATTTTAGGCACTACCCACATGATTCTAAGCAAATATTGACTAAGTACTAATATCTTTAGGCATAAAGATAACCCTAGATAAAAAAAACAAAATTAATAAATAAAAAATAAAAAATCTAAAGATGTAATGAACATACCAGTAATAAAGGATGCAGGTGTGAATCTACACAAATGAAATGCTTGAATTTTGAGAACTAATGGAATATGCACTGTGCTTGCTTACGGTTTCAGAGCTCGGAGAGGGAAAAATATGAATAGTGCATGGAGATCTTATTTATAGGTTGACCAGTTGGTGCAAAACCTGCCAGAGTGAGGCAGCACAATTTTGAGTGCAGTCCGCACTCTTTACCTGTACTGTTGAAGACTTGCTACGGTCCGCACAAAAGTGAGTGCGGCCGCAGAATTCGTGAAGACCGCACAATTTTTGTGTGCGGCCTCAATTTGTTAACAAAATTTGACAGCCACAGATCATGCACTTTTGGTCTTCCAGTTGTGTGACCACACACAAAATTGTAAGGCCGTAGAATGATTGTGTGGTCCGCATAATTCTTGTGCGGTCCGCACCTTTATGAAACTTAGCCAATTTTTCTTGCACATGCCTTGCAATGCACCCCCATTCTTGCATACACTTCAAAACTAGTTAGAACAAAACAAAGCCTATCTAATCTAAAGAAGAAAATCAAGAAAAAGAAAAACACATGGGTTGCCTCCCATGAAGCGCCTGATTTAACATCACGGCACGATGTAGATTACCAATCATTTGAAATGAAGCAATGCCACAACATGTCCATCATCAACCTTGCCAAGATAATGTTTCACCTGGTGCACATTGACTCTAAACACCTCATCGTTCTTATTTTTCAGATCTATAGCACTAAAGGGTGTCACATGCACAACTTCAAATGGGCCACTCCACTTGGATTATAACTTCCCCGAAAACATCCGCAACCGAGAATTGAAAAATAGCACAAGATTGCCTTCTTTGATTCTTTATTCCGGATATACTTGTCATGGAGGTACTTCATCTTGTCCTTATACAAGGACAAACTTGAATATTCATGGAACTTGAACTCATCAAGCTCATTCAATTGTCCCACCCTTAAGTTGGTGGCGACATCCCACTCAAGATTAAGCTTCTTCAATGCTCGCATAGCCTTGTGCTCAAGTGCCACCGGTAGGTGACAAGCTTTCCCGTACACTAACCGATATAGAGACATACCAATTGGTGTTTTATAAGTTGTCCTATAAGCCCAAATAGAATCATCAAGTTTCTTCGACCAATCCGTCTGGTTGGCATTCATGGTCTTTGACAAAACACTCTTGATCTCCCGGTTGGAGACTTCAACCTGCCCACTTGCTTGAGGATGATAAGAGGTCGACACTTTGTGAGTGACACCATACCTGGAGAGTAAAGTATCAAAAGATTTCAAAAGTGTGATCCCTCATTACCAATAATAGCCCTTGGAGTACCAAACTTTGTGAATATGTTCTTCTTCAAGAATGCTACCACGCTCCGAGCTTCATTGTTGGGCAAAGCCACAACTTCAACCCACTTTGACACGTAATCCATAACCACCAATATATAAGTTTTCCCACTTGATCTTACAAACGGACCCATGAAATCAATGCCCTGCACATAAAAAATGTAAATCTCCAAGATGGTGGCGAGGGGCATCTCATTTTTCTTGGAAATACCACCGGCCCTTTGACATTCATCACAAGGCTTGACGATATTTCTAGCTTCCTTGTAAAGAGTATGACAATAGAATCCACAACTTAACACCTTTAGAGCCGTTCTCACTCCACCATGGTGACCACCATATGGAGAAGAGTGTCAAGCCTCAAGAATTCCCAATTGTTCTGCTTCTGATACACATCTTCGGATCACACCATCGGTACAAATTCAGAAGAGATAGGGCTCATCCCAATAGTAATCAAGGTAGTCCTATTTGAGCTTCTTCCTTTGGTTTGAAGAGAACTCATTCGGTACAATGCCACTCACAAGATAATTGGCCAAGTCGGCGAACCATGGCATCCCGGTCATATAAATTGATAGGAGTTGCTCTTGGGGAAATGAATCATTAATCTCAAGGCCATCATGTGGCCTCCTCCTCCAATCGGGATAAGTGGTCCGCCACTTGGTTTTCACTCCCCTTGCGGTCTTGAATCTCAAGATCAAACTCTTGTAAAAGAAGAATCCATGGCATCAATCTTGCCTTAGAATCTTTCTAGCTCATAAAATATCAAATTGTCGCATGGTCGGTGTGAACAATCACCTTTGTACCCATCAAGTACGGGCAAAACTTCTCCATAGCAAAGACAATAGAAATGAGCTCTTTTTCGGTCACTGTATACTTGACTTGGGCCTAGTTCATATTCTTACTAGCATAGTAGACTTGATGGAAGATCTTGCGGATACGTTTCCCCAATACCGCTCCAACCGCCACATCGCTTGCATCACTCATGAGCTCAAAAGGTAAGCTCCAATTTGGTGAGGTGATAATAGGAGTAGTGGTCAACTTATACTTGAGAAATTCAAATGACTTCATACAATCTTCATTGAAATGGAACTTGGCACCCTTCTCCAAAAGTTTTCACAAGGGGTTTACCACCTTAGAAAAGTGTTTGATGCATCGTCAGTAAAACCCCGCATGACCTAGAAAGCTCCCGAATCCCTTCACGGATGTAGGGGAGGGAGTTTGGATATCACTTCAATTTTGACTTTATCAACTTCAAACCTATTCTTTGAATCTTGTGACTGAGGACAATGCCTTCCTCGACTATTAAGTGACACTTCTCCCAATTCAAAACCAAGTTAATTTCCTCACATCGTGCCAATACCTTGTCCAAGTTTTCCAAGCTATCTTCAAAATAATTCCCCACCACATAAAAATCGTCCATGAAAACCTCAAGAAAGTCCACCATACAGGTGAAGATGGCCATCATACACCGTTGAAAAGTCATCGGTGCATTGCATAACCCAAATGTCATCCGTTAGAATGCGAAAGTACCATAGGGACAAGTGAAAGTGGTCTTCTCTTGGTCCTCATGAGAAATAATAATCTGATTTTAGCCGGAGTATCCATCAAGGAAGCAATAAAAAGCACGTTTTGCCAACCTATCGAACATTTGATCAAGAAATGGAAGCGCAAAATGATCTTTCCGAGTGACATTGTTGAGCTTCCTATAGTCCATGCACACTCTCCACCCGGTGATAGTTCTTGTAGGGTTCAATTCATTTTTGTCATTTGTTATCATAGTCATGCCCCCTTTCTTTGGGACACATTGCACCGGCGAGGTCCACGAGCTATCAGAAATGGAGCAAACAACCCCTGCATCCAACAATTTGATGATATCCTTATTCACTACCTCTTACATGGCTTCATTAAATATTCTTTGATGTTCCACGGAGGGTTTGTCATCCTCATCCAGAATAATTTTGTGCATGCAAAAGGCGGGGGCTTATACCCTGAATATCTGCCAATGTCCAACCTATAGCTTTCTTCCTACGTTAGAGTACCGTCAATGTAGAGTCTACTTGCACGTTAGTTAAGCACGAGAAAAGAATAACAAGTAAAGTGGAAAAAGGGCCAAGAAACTCATACCTGAGGAGTGAAAGCAATGGCTTTAACTCTAGGGTGGGAGGCTCCTCAATTGAGGGCTTTGTTGGAGGAGTCTTCCGGTTCTCAAGGTCCAAGGATAATTTTCTAGGCTCATAAGTATATGACCCCATTCCTTGCAAAGCATTGACACATTCTACAAAGACTTCCTTCTCATCATCATCATGATTTAGCAACATAGCTTCCAAGGTGTCCTCAGCATTCATCACAACGCTTGTTTCATCAACAATTACTTCGATCACTAGATCCACGAACGAACAAACTTCAGTACTATTTGTTTGCCTCATTGACTTGTATACATGGAACACCAATTTTTCATCACCCACCCGGAAGGTGATCTCACCATCTTCCACATAAACTAGGGCCTTTCCCGTATCAAGGAAAGATCTCCCCAAGATAATAGGCACCTCGTAGTCAACCTCACAATCAAGGATCACCAAGTCCGCTGGAAGGATGAATTTTTCGACCCGAACTAACACATCATCAATTATCCCCAATGGCCTTTTCATGGTCCGATCTGCTATTTGTAGCCTCATCTATGTGGGTCTTGGTTTCCCAATCCCTAAATTTTTGAAAACAGAGTAGGTCATCAAGTTAATGCTTGCCCCGAAATCACATAAAGCTTTGGCAAAATTGGCGCTCCCAATAGTGCACGGGATTGTGAAGGCGCCGGGGTCTTCCAACTTTGGAGCCATGGAGTGCACAATAGCACTCACTTGATGTGTCATTTTGATTGTTTCACAGTTCATTCATCTCTTCTTTGTTACCAAATCCTTCATGAACTTGGCATATCCCGACATTTGTTCTAAGGCTTCAACCAATGGCACATTTATGGACAAACTTTTCATCTAAATTTCTTGAATTGGTTCTCATTGTTTTGCTTTTCTATTCTTTGAGTGTATGGAGGAGGAGGCCTTGTGCTTTGGCCTTTCGCACTACCGGATCTGGTATGTCAATCATGTGTTCCCTAGACGGGTTCACTTCTTTTTTGTGTCTCCTCCACACTTCCATCAATTTCCATCCTCACCTCTTCATAAGCTTGAACATCATTACTTGGCATGTCATCTTCTTGAACCAACACATCATCATCCGCCACTCTTCTTTGGGTTAGGGCACTTGCCTCCCCACCTTTTTCGCTCCGTGTGGTTACGGACATTGCATGCCCAGTATTTTTCCCACCCTTCGATTTTACCACCGTATCACTAGGTAGTGCCCCCTTAGGGCGAGTGTTTAAATCTTGAAATTTGGAAAAGTTGAACAACCAAATTCTGGATAGAAGTGTTGTGGGAGGCTAATTGAGCATCGGAGTCGGCATTTTTCATAATCATTTGCTTAAACATATTTTCAATCTGTCCTATTTCACTATTGGAAGAACTATGATGTCACGCCCTGAACTTGGGGGGCGAGACCGGCACCTGGTGCTTCACCTATCCTTACGTACCAACTTGCAACTAAGAGATTCTGAACATATAATGTCATATCTTGGCCATTGGCCGCATTGCAAGATAATTGTGAATGTTGACTAAACATCAAAAGCTGGACCGACAAGGCCGTCATAACTACTACAACTGGCAAACCAAAAAATATGCATACAAGGCCTACAAGCCCAACGTACTGCATTAACTGACAGGATATGTCTACAAGCCTCTACTAATGGATGTACTGTGATCGGAACAGGGCCCCGACCTCCTCATAACATATATACATATATACAGAAGATGTACATAAAGGTCTAGACCCGGCAACTCCGAAGGGCATGGATCTTACCTATCAAGCTGAACTCGGGCAACACCTAATGAATAGGTTTACCCGTCTGTCTATCTGTCTGAACTTGCACGCATGAAATGCAATGCCCTAGAAAAGGGACGTCAGTATGAAATAATGTACCGAGTATGTGAGGTAATATACTGAAAGCTGAAACTGAACTAATAATATAATAACTGAAAGTAACTGAGAGTCAAAAATAATATGAAGATATGCTCACATGCTGGTACTGACTCAACTTTCTCAATATAGTAAGTAAAATAAGTGTCCGGCCCTATAAGGCTCTGTATATATATAACATTGCTCTATCGTAGTAGGCTCGCTCATAGGCGCTCGACCATACTATACTCTATATCTTGGCCAACTGGGCTCACTCATAGGCACTCGGCCACAATAGGCTAGGTATATAACTTACCATCTGATCAGAGGTTGTCCAATAGGGGCCTGCCCATCGATTATAGCTCGATGGTAATGCAAAATACTGTAATACTGCATATATAGGCTCTCTGCTCTCTTGACTAGAACAAGACAATACTCAATTGAATATGAAGTCCCGATAAGAGAGAATATTGTAATTTATGAGACTAGAAAAATGTACATAAATTTTGAAATATGAATTTCTCTTTATGTCTTGTCATCAAACTCATGTAATTACGGTATCATGCCAAAATGAAGGAAAGGCTTAGCCTTAACATACCTGAGTCGATTCTTTTGACAATCTCTCCAATACACGTTGATTGCGACAAAACATGTAATGGCGGATCGAAATAGGGAGAACTCTATATGATATTCTTGAGAAAGATTATACCGTACTTCCTTAGAATCAAAATCTCACGTTGCGGTAACATTAGCTAGACTTCGTATGAAATCTTTGAATCAATTTTGTTGCTATTGCAACATTAGCTTTGCTGAAGCTTTAAGAATGAGAATTCCATCCTAATATGCGTTTCTCCTTAATGAATCAGGGGGGTGATTGTATCATAATTAAGAGACACCATTTTTGGCAAGATTTTGATTACTTAGTATCTTCTCTAAATGAAACCTTATCAAAGTTATTTAATAGCCACTTTAATGGATCACATGTTACTGCCACATGATATCTTATCCAAAATATTTTAGATAATTACCAATTTACCCGCATAATTAAGAATTATCTCGGATTACTTAAAATACTACTCACTTTTAACACACTTTATACATCTTATTATCATGGTCATGTGGTACCATATAAAATCAATACATACACTATTATTTCATTAAAATATCCATGTAAAAACACATATATTTTCTCAACTTTTAATTTTTCTAATCTCATATAAAGAGTAAACCTTCTTTTCTTGTGCGAAAATTATTTCTATCTTTACAATAAAAAATCTCATAAACTTTCTTATATTATGAGTATAATTTACCATATCCGAAAATAGTAATAATGGTAACTATCCAAAATTATACTTATAAAACTTTTTACTAAAATACTCCACTTAATAGAAAATAGCACACTAACATAATATCTAATAGTATCAAGGTTGTTAAACTTATGAGGTCTTATAATAACATAGTCACAAATCCTCTATAACCTCATGAATGGTCTTAATCCCTTCAAGCTCATGTGGATTACTACGAATTATCCTAATATTAAAGTACGGAATGTAACATCCTTCCCCCCTTTAGAACATTTGTCCTAGAATGTTAACTCTTAGAGATTTACAAAATTTTTACTAGGGTCTCCTCTATAAACTAAACTAAAACCCCTTTTGTCATGCAGCCTGATACCACTTTTTCCTTGGATGTGCGCCTATGCGACTCTTCCCTCCAGCTTTTTCCTCAAGTTTCTAGCCAATCTCTAGGTCTCACTTTGTAAACATATATATAGTTTCACAAGATGTCCATTTTGGCATCTATACTTAAGTTCTTCGCTCGGTACCTTAAAACCATAGGCTGGAAGATATGTCACTGACAACGCCACTATCATTCCTGAATACTGAATCCCAGCGTGTCTAGACTCCCATCCAAAGTATGGACTATTCACAACCTTCTGCCTTTGAGTATCTCGTACGTCTTTCACCTTTACTTTACTTACCTTAAAATCTCGCATCTCATCTTCTATCTCTTTCATAAACTCCCTTCCACATAGGTATGATTCACATCCACAACTTGAAGCTCTATTATACTACTTGTACCTCTGGTGCATACACAATCCTATGGGAGCTTCATACTGAATTCTTATGAGGTTGGTACTCTTCTAACTGGCTTTATCATAGAGCTTTTATAGAATATAGCTATTATACTATCTCTCTTGTACCTCTGATATATTTAAGAGTGATCCTGCAATGTTCTCAATCACGATGTCTATAATTTTTCGGGTCCAATAATCATACTCCTGATTTACTTAGTTGATGTAACTCTTTCGTTTCCTCTCCCCTTTGGTCATCCTTTATGTAGGCTTAAGCTATCTTCCGATCTCCGACTCCTGGTATTAGTTATTACTGTAGAGTTTCATGGACGCTATGGAATATCCATGATACAATCTTCTAACAGTTTAATCCTTTGTCTACTCCCTAGGCTTAATTATTTCTTATATCGGAGTCCTTTACGGCTGTATGAATGTCAATATATATGTTGCATCGATAATAATCTGAAATCTTAAGTACGTTCATAATGTAACTAACTCTGAATCATCGATCGAATTATTCCTTTCGTTCCTTCTCAACTTTCTTTAAACGTAAGCTATTACTTTTCCTGTTCTTACTGCCCCCTTATTGCATGGATACTTAGCTTATCTTAGTGCCCACACATATTGGAATTCCATACAACTCATATGATCTTGAATATCACTTCTGATTTTTCTTCCCATTCATTAGCCACGTTGGGTGCCATTTTCTTATGGGGTGCATGCGATGTTTTTGTGAGACTGTTGTTACAAAGACCATTTCCTCTTTAGGTCACTGTGCTTAGGTTGAAGCCTTCTTCCTTATTTCCTTAACTAGTCTTTCATTGTAGTACTTTGGGAGGACCCTCTGACTCCTTTAAAGCTGCAAGCTTATTACATCGTATACTCGACTGAATGTCCTTCTTCGCCTATAATTTTTCGTAGTTACTTATCTCCACGCCCTTGTGCTTGTAAGATTGCTTCTGAACTTGATATTTTTACTGTCCTCTCAGTGGCATTTTCTTTTATTTCCGTAATACTTATACGATACCTTTAATTTCCCCAACTCCAACCTGAGTATTTCTCAAGGATCACGATGTCATATCTGCGAGGTTGAATTTCCCATGTTGGGGTTCACTATGTTTATCTTGCATGATCTATTGTTTTGTTTGTATCCTCTTGTCTAGTCATAACTAGGCCCTTCCTGAATCAACTACTAACTATTCGTTGGCCCATTCTCATATCAATATTCCGCGTAATCTTTCTTGGAGTATTTATTTTGTATTAACTTGCCTCTCGCACTGGCTCCTTATCTATTAATAACATCTCAGGTAGGAACCATTACTTCCTCTCCTTGATGTCTTGTTTGCATAATGTTCCAGAATCGTAGCATATCAGTAGGATTTTAATAAGTGTAATCTCATTCCTTTCTCATTTTTATTGCATTCTTCCTTTACCATTTCATGATTACTAGAACTACTTAATTATGAATTAATGCCATATCACTCCATATTCCCTCTTTTAGGAGAATACTAAGATTTAGTGATACGATAATCTACTTATAGATGTTTTACCTCTTCATCTTTGGCATCTTTTCACATCATCGATGACCCTTACTCGCCTTGCGGTAATCCTTCTGTACCAAGGATAACAAAATTCCTTATTCATGAGGGAGACACCTAGTGTAACTGGCACATACAGTCCCTTAAGCTTAACTTTGCTCACATTGCTTGATTTAGAGAAGCGTCTTCTTCAATGACCTTTAAATGGTATTCTTTTGTCGTCCATTCTATTATTGGCGCAATGCATTCTCTAAAATTCTCATGTTGTCGAATATTATCAAATCACTCAGTCCCTAATTCATGTTTAGTTCATCTTGCTCACCAGTCTACCCTGATTTCTATTACTCTAGGGTCTAACTTTTCCTTCTGGTAATCACATTAGAGTCACGAACTTATTTCTCGAAATGAAGATATGACTTTATGGCCTATATTCCTTTGTTGTCTCAAGACCTGTCACCTTTCGTCTTTTCCTTCCCTTGTCTATAGACTCTGTAATACTGTCATTTCATTTTTTTGATCTACCGTTGTTATCCATGTATCACATCTTACTCATAAGGCTTCATTAACTCTCTTCTTATTTCCCTGGTAATATTTCTGTCTATTACCTTATTCTGAAAACTCGAACAAGGCATTCTTTTGCTTTTAGCTCCCCTTGCTCCATCTACTGGATCTTCGGGTTGCCTAACGTTCTTTATTTACTAGATATGAGAGCCACACGAAGGTAATATTTATCCCTTCCAGGCTTCCAATGCCTATCTTTGTAGTACTCATGTCTAGTTGTACTATTTTAGAGTGCACCATCTGGGTGTCTCACAAGGAGATCTATTAGCATATACGCAATATCCTTCGGAAATGTCAACTAACGCAAGCAATCCATTCTCTAATTTGGGTTACCCTAACCCCACCCTGATCCTGATATCATGTCCTTCTCTTAACTACACCTATCAGCCCTCATAGGGCATAACTGAAATAGGTGTGACCAATTGTACATACCTCTGTTAATGTTGAAGGTAACTCAATATGCTGATATCTCTCTCTTCCTGAATTGTAGATAATGTTCATCCCTACTAACTGGGAACCCCGTACCCTTCTCCACCTTGCTTCTTTTACTTGTTGAAATTTGTACCTTCTGATTCTCTCATTGCTTTTCACCATATGGGTGGATAGATATTCATTTCTTAGGGATCCTTAACAAGAAGCTTACACATCTTAGTACACACATGATCTGCTAAAGACCTTACATTTACTCATCATAAGCACCATGCAAAATCGAGTTCCTCTGATTCAAATCTTCCACATCCACATGCAATCTCTTACCAACTATCTTTTGGTTGTAGGTATCGTCTTATTACGAGTAAAATAGAGTTTAAGAGTTTGAATTCTTACAACATAGCTCGACCACACGATCTAGAGTAAGAAAAAAGAGTGACAGTCTTAAATGCCCTGTAGCCTCCTACTTATAAGTGTGGTGCACAACATACCCATAAGCAAGACTCTACTAGACACGGCTTGCAGATTCATAGGACAGAACTACTCTAATACCACTTTTGTCACGCCCCGAACCTAGGGGGTGAGACTGCCACCTGGTACCTCACCTATCCTTATGTACCAACTTGCGACCAAGAGATTCTGAACATATAATGTCATATCTTGGCCATGGGCCGTTGCAAGATAATTGTGAATGTTGACTAAACATCAAAAGAAGGCCGACAAGGCCGTCATAACTACTACAGCTGGCAAACCAACAAATATACATACAAGGCCTACAAGCCCAACATACTGCACTAACTAACAAGATATGTCTACAAGCCTCTACTAATGGATGTACTGTGATCAGAATAAGGCCTTGACCTACTCATAACATATATACATATATACACAAGATTTACATAACGCTCTAGACCTGCAAACTCCAAAGGGCATGGATCTTACCGATCAAGCTGAACACGGACAACACCTAATGAGGAGGTTTACCCGTCTGTCTGTCTGAACCTGCACGCATGAAATGCAGTGCCCCAGAAAAGGGACCTCAGTACGAAATAATGTACTGAATATGTAACAAAATATACTAAAAGCTTAAACTGAACTGATAATATAATAACTGAAAATAACTGAGAGTCAAAAATAATATGAAGATATGCTCACCTGCTGGTACTGACTCAACTTTCTCAATATAGTAAGTAAAATAGGTGTCCGACCCTATAAGGATCGGTATATCTATAACATTTCTCTATCGTAGTAGGCTCGCTCATAGGCGCTCGACCATACTACGCTCTATATCTTGGCCAACTGGGCTTTCTCATAGGCACTCGGTCACAGTAGGCTAGGTATATAACTTACCATCTTATCAGAGGTTGTCCAATAGGGGCCTGCCCATCAATTATAGCTCGATGGTAATGCAAACTGTAATACTGCATATATAGGCTCTCTGCTCTCTTGACTAGAACAAGAAAATACTCAATTGAATATGAAGTCCCAATAAGAGAGAATATTGTAATTTATGAGACTAGAAAAATGTACATAAATTTCGAAATATGAAGTTCTCTTTATGTCTTGTCATCAAACTCATGTAATTACGGTATCATGCCAAAATGAAGGAAAGTCTTAGCCTTAACATACCTGAGTCGATTCTCTTGACAATCTCTCCAACACACGTTGATTGCGACAAAACGTGTAACGGCAGATCAAAATAGGGAGAACTCTATATGATATTCTTGAGAAAGATTGTACCGTACTTCCTTAGAATCGAAATCTCACGTTGCGGTAACATTAGGTAGACTTCATATGAAATCTTTGAATCAATTTTGTTGCTATTGCAACATTAGCTTTGCTGAAGCTTTAAGAATGAAAATTCCATCCTAATATGCGTTTCTCGTTAATAAATTAGGGGGGGGGGGTGATTGTATCATAATTAAGAGACACCAATTTTGGCAAGGTTTTGATTACTTAGTTTCTTCTGTAAATTCCACCTTATCAAAGTGATTTAATAGTCACCTTAATGGATCACATGTTACTTCCACATGATGTTCTTATCCAAAATATTTTAGATAATTACCAATTTACCTACATAATTAAGAATTATCTCAAATTACTTAAAATACTACTCACTTTTAATACACTTTATACATCTTACTATCATGGTCACGTGGTACCATATAAAATCAATACATACACTATTATTTCACTAAAATATCGATGTAAAAACACATATATTTTCTCAACTTTTAATTTCCCTAATCTCATATAAAGAGTAAATATTTTCGTATGCTTGA
Source organism: Nicotiana paniculata (assembly GCA_005239505.1). Lineage (NCBI taxonomy): Eukaryota > Viridiplantae > Streptophyta > Magnoliopsida > Solanales > Solanaceae > Nicotiana > Nicotiana paniculata. The sequence goes on along the minus strand of ML321839.1, from coordinate 63,897 downwards.
TTCTTAAAACGGTAAAAAGATAACCTTCTTTTCTTGTGCGAAAATTGTTTCTATCTTTACAATAAAAAAATCTCATAAACTTTCTTATATTATGAGTATAATTTACAATATCCGAAAATAGTAATAATGGTAAATAGCCAAAATTATACTTATAAATTTTTTACTAAAATACTCCACTTAAAAGAAAATATCACACTAACATAATATCTAACGGTATCAAGGTTGTTAAACTTATGAGGTCTTATAATAACATAGTCACAAATACTCTATAACCTCATGAATGGTCTTAATCCCTTCAAGCTCATGTTGATTACTACGACTTATCCTAATATTAGAGTACGTGATGTAACATAGGACCTTGTGACGGATATGGAGGCGGGTTGCTTGGTTGTTGATACATCGGGGGTCTTTGAAAGCCCGACCCCCGATTCCCTTGATTATAATTATTCCAACCCCCTTGATTTTTTTTGCCTCCCCAATTACTTTGATTGTTACTACCCCTATTACTTTAATTATTGCCTCCCCAATTTCCATGGTTACCTTGATTACTCCAATTGCATTGATTATTGTTATTTCCCCAATTGTCTTTATTGTTGTTGTTGCCACCACTCCAATTTCCTTGGTGGCCTTAGTTGTTACAATTTCCTTGATTCCCTTGTGATCTCCATTGTTGTTGATTTTGAGTATTGTTTCTTTGACCTTGATAATTGTTGACATATTGCACTTTTTCTTCTTTCTCATTATATGAATCGCCTTGATCATACCCACTATCATCTTGCTCAAATTATTCCGGACGGCTTTGTACTTGTTGACCTCTTTGTCGTCTCTTGTTCATCATCATATTTACCCCTTCCATAGCATTCACTTGTTTCAGCCCTTGAACTTGTTGAAGCTGAGCCTTGGCCAATTGGTTCATTGTGGCTATTAACTCGACAATAGCTTGCCTATGATCATGTAGCTCCTTGTGTAGGTGAATAACATTTGGGTCACCTTGAGGAACATTGGCCCTACTTTGCCACGCCGATGAAGTATCTGCCATCTCATAACGCGTGTTCATGAAGTTCCCATCGGCGAGTTGATTTACCACACACTGATTAGTAGTGTTGATCCCCTTGTAGAAGGTTTGTTGGATCACGTCCTTGGTCATATCATTATTAGGGAACTCCTTAACCATGGTACGATATCTTTCCCAAATCTCGTGCAATGGCTCATTAGGCTCTTGCTTGAACGCTAGAATTTCATCTCGTAGTGTATCCATGTACCCCGGAGAGAAGAATTTGGAAATGAAATTTTAGGCCAAATCATCCCAAGTAAGGATGGAATAACTGGGAATCTCTCTAGCCATTCAAAAGCCTTTATCCATAGAGAAAAGGGAAATAGCCTCAAACACAGTGCATCCTCGAAAATATTTGTTTGCTTGCTTCCCTAATAAGTATCGACGATCCCCTTGAGATGCTTGTAAGCATTTTGTCTTGGAGCTCCAGTGAAGAAACCCCGTTGCTCAAATAGTGTAAGCATCATGTTGGTGATTTGGAAGTTTCCTCCCTAATACGGGGCAGGATTATAGCACTAGCATACCCCTCGTTCGGCAATACCCTGTGTGTTACCGCTTTTGGTGGAGGTGGGGTAGGGTTTGGGATATTATCATGAGTCGGTTGGCCTCACCTGTTTACTTGAGGTTTGGGATGAATCTCGCCTCCTTGATCATCGTCTACCTCCTCCCCCAATTTAAATTTCCGACGAGCTCGTTGTTGAGAGCATTTTCGTACCTATAAACAATTCAAAAAAAAAATTAGTGACAAGGAAGGAAAGAAAGACAAAGAACACAACAATGAAGATATATAGCTAAATTCGTTTAACTCTCCCGCAATGGAGCCAAAAATTGATCTCGGCCAAACTCACACCACAATTAGGTAGTGAGGCGGTCGATGCAATAATAAACCCAACGAAGGTCGTGATCGAATCCACAGGGAGTTAGAATAGGGATTAGGTGTATATCTAGTTTGATTGTATAATTTGTCCTAAATTACTCTTCCACATTCTTTATTGTTGTTCTACTTCTACTTTGTTCTATTATTTTGCAAGTATAAAACTAAGAGACAATATTTTTGGTTTTGTTGTTTTTCAAATGATAAAAGGATCTAGGGTCATGACTTCCACCTAGGTGGTTACCTAATAGGTTGTAAATTCTAGAGCAAGTTTGATTGGTCGGGGTTGTAATATAGCAATCACCCTCGAATACTCACTCTATACCTCTCAGTAGTTTGATTGATTTTGCCCAATTTGGATTTCTCAAGTCCAAATGGGTATTGCACAAAACAAGTGATAAATGCTCAAGTTGGGTCTTACTATCTCTAGATTCAACCCTTTAATTGGAGCTATCAATTTCTTGAGTTCACCCCAATTTCCTGTTAGCCAAGTTTTCCTAGACTTGGTCTCTCTTTCTCAAGTAGAGACTAAGTCAATTAGGCATGAATCAATGTTTGTAACCATTAATTCTTGAATTCAAGCAAGAACTAGGCTAAATATCACTAACACAATCACAAACAAGCCCTAATTCAAACACCCATTAAATACTCACACTAGGGTTGGGTCACAACCGTAGCTAGAAATTTAGCTACTCATAAAAAATGCAAAAATTAAAGAAGAAATAAAGATAGAACCCATAATAATTAATTATGGGATAAAAATCTAATATTTGGAGATAAATCTAGTACAAAATTACTTTAAGCAGTAAAGAAAAATGGATCAGGTGCTCCTATCAAACAAAACTTAACCTAAAAATGACAAAAAATCCTATTTATACTAAACTGAAAATATCTGACAAAAATGCCCCTAGGAACGTTATGCGGCCGTATAATTCTGATTGCGGTCCACACTCTGAGCTTGACTGGTCAACTGTGCCTTCTGTGATTGAATAAAAGTGAGATGCGGCCACACTTCATCTAGTTTACGGACAACACATTTTTGAGTGCGGACGCACACTTGGTTTGGGCTGGGACTTGGACTTGATCCTACGGACCACATATTTGTGAGTGCGGCTGCACATTGACTTCTGCGGCCGCACATCTTCACTTCAAGGTTCTGTGATTCTCTTCTCACGTGGTCCGCATATTAGTGAGTGCGGCCGCGCTTTGGCTCTTGCGGTCGCGCAATAATGGTGCGGTTAGCATTCCTTCAATTGCCTATTACTCCAAGTCTATGAACCTCTGTTCTGCGGCCGCACCAAAATTACGTTGTCCGAATACTCTGAAGTTGATTTTGACAGGGTTCTTTCATTGTTTACGACCGCACACAATATTGTGTGGTCCGCACTATAAGCACTTTTGCCCTGTTTTGGTCCTTGTCTAATTTTGACTCTTTTTTGAGTTGATTTTCACTTCTTTGCTTGTTTCTTAATATTCCTTCAAGAAATCTCATTTCATTAGTTCTCGGGGATACCTTTAAGCATTTTCGAGCTAAAACACAAGTAAAAGAGAGCAAATAAGCAGTCAAAATCCCTATTTATCAGGCCCGAGATTAATTTTTTGGGCGATTTTTTAATTCTTTGCTAAAACCATAATTTCATTATTTAAATTAGATTCCTAGAGTTATATTTATAGTATAAAATTATTTTGGCTAGATTCAAGCCGTCCGGAGTCGGAAAATCGAGGGAAAGGCCTTCTAGTTGATTGATTTAGCGTGGTTTGAGGTAAGTGACTTGTCTAACCTTGTGCCAGGGAAATTCCCCTTATAATTTGGTGTTGTCGTGATAATTTGTGATATGTGAAGACCATGTACGCAATTTGACGAGTGCGTACACGCTAAATGTTAGAATTCTGGCTTTAGCTACATAGTTTCGTTTTAATGCCTTAATTGAGTTATTTTTGTAGGTTATAGTTACCATGTTTAGTCTAATTTCTCATGTCTACTTGTCTTATCTCTATTTGCAACTTGTACTACATGTTTAGTTAAATTACTTGCTTTCTTAGTTATGTATTCATTATTTAACTATGGGATTCTTTACTTGAAGTTGCTATTCTTGAAATATCTTGTTGTTGAGTTTGGTGTTGAGTTGCAAAGGCCGTGGGATCTACAGAGGCAAGGTTTAAGTTGTGATATCATTTTATTTAGTTTTTATTCTTTGGCTTTCGTGTTATTATTGAGGTGATTGTTTGGTTGTTTGCACGAGGTTTCTGTCCTGCTGTTGTTACTGTTTGCACGAGAATTCTGTCGTGCTATTGTTATTATTGATATGCATGATTTTGTATAAGGTCTGGGTGTTGAAACACATGCGGTGAGATAAGTTGGTCTTGATACGCATGGCTAGTAGGGAAACTACTAGAAGCCATGCAGTGTGATAAGGTGGGCTAAAACGTGGAGTGCTCTTTCAGAAAATGATTGTAAAAACAAAATGTAAAGGCTCCTGGGGTGATATAAGGAAAGATTGTGAGTTACTTTTATGATTTGGGACTATGAGGCGGTACCTCGGTAGCTCCTCCTGTTGATATTTTCTTTAATTGTTGTACTTGTCTTGGTTGTTATTTCTTTATCATGTATTTTCTTGTTTCCTTCTGTATTGCATTAACTGTCTTGATTCAGTGTTGTTAACTTTATGTGATTTTCCTAATTATAGTATTTCCTTCGTCATTATTAGTATTTTCACGACCCAAATTGATGCACCGCGACGGGAACCCGGTACCTTACTCAACCGAGTACCAACGTAACGCATTTTTTTGTAACATTCTATCATAGGTAAATGAATCGGAGTAAAGCATGAGGGAATACAAACTTAAACATATGACATACTGGCCTATAAGACAAAAATAACCACTCGTATAATGAACATAGGCCGACAAGGCCGTACAATCTTTCACGTACACGACATATGTCCACAATCCTCTAAGAATACATAAATTACATAAAGGTCGGGACAGGGACCCACCATACTAATCAATAAATTTCATAATTATACTGACCACATAAGCAACTTCGGAGCAAATGGAGCACACCAACACCTTCTGCTGAGCTGATAGCCTACTTGGAGGACTCTCAACCTGTCTATCGGGACCTGCAGGCATGAAAACCAGCATCCCCAGGAAAAATGGACGTCAGTAAAAATAATGCACCGAGTATGTAACGAATAAAAATAAGTAAACAATAGACATAAGAGAAACATACAGTAAAAGACTCAACATGTAAGTCTGAATAACTCTGTGAATCATTTAATATTATAATGTAATGTATATGCGCATAAATGCCATACCATGAATAGGTATATGTTAACATAACATCATCAAGCCTCTGAGGGCATCCCATCATATCATCTTGGCCACTGTGGGCAAAATCATCAATGTATACCAACTGATCAGGTGGTGGTGCGTATATAACGCTTTAACCTTTTCACACACACACACACACATATATATATATACATACATATATACGCGTATATAACACCATCTGGTCATGGGTCAATGTACATGTATAAATGAATGCAATGCACGAGAAGTACGTCAATAAAATCTCTCGGAACATCATAAGACAATTATTCATTTGATTAATATCATGAAATAAACTTTATCAACATACATATTTTCCGAGACCCATGAACAGATGATAAAATAACATGACACATGGGGAATCAATAACATAAGCATCTCTAGTATTTCTATGAATAGAGTCATTTATGGAAATTGTGCATTTGCTCGTTTCGTTTGTGTCGTGTAGATCATGCCAAAAGAAGGAAGGGATAGCCTTAACATACCTGAGCCGATTCTCTTGATAATTACTCTAACACCCATCCATCACGATAAAACACATAACGGCGGATTGAAGTAGGGAAAAATCCGTATGATATTCTTGAGAAAGATTTTACCGTACTCCCATAAAATCGCAATTTCACGTTGCTATAATATTATGAAGTCTCGTATGAATTTTTGTTTCTCCCATCTTTCACTTTGAAAACATAGAATCTCTCTTTTGTGAATTGAATTAGGGAGGCCTTTTATTAATGTTGTTATGGGCCCCACTTGAAAGATGACTTAGCCATAAAACTCCTCTAATTGTGCCACCTAGGTACATGAAGTAAAAATTACTTATTTGGCTTATTTAAGAAGGTCATTTGCTTCCAAGTTTCTATATCCCATGTGGATGATGTCCCCTAATAGTTATCCAAAAAAAATCTCACTTAAATATTTATCCAAATATATTTTTCAAATTCTACATTTTTCACTAAAATTAATAATTAACCCCTTCCCAACATAATTAGGTAATATCCTAATTCACTTAAAATACTAATCACTTTTAACATACTTTACACACCTTACTACCATGGTCATGTGGTACCTTTTATGGTAATAGTTCATAAATATCGGGTATTATAGCTCGGACCGTATTTTATCCCAAATTGTCAAACTTCGATGAACTCATTTTCTTCGATTCGCTTACCCTCTTACCGTCACGAATTTACTTATCACTTATTTGAAATATCATAAGACTTACAATCTCCAAATAATCTTATCATTAAACTGATGTCAATTATCATATGACAATTTCAACGTACAATACTACAAGGTGTAACATCGTCGTAATATAATATTTCGGGGCGTAACATCGTCGTAATATAATGTTATGGGGCGTAACATTATCGTAATATAATACTGCAGGGAATAACATCGACGTTATACTGCGGGGCATAACATCAACGTAATATAATATTGTTGGGCATAACATCGGCGTAATATTGTGGGGCATAACATCATTCCCCCCTTTGGAATATTCGCCCTCGAATGTTGACTGATGCACTTATCATTTTCATAACTTATGTCTTCCGAATACTTTACTACTCTAGAAATCCTTCCAATCTCGTAACTGTTGCTACCTTCTATCATACAGCCTGTACGACTCTGACCTTGTAAATGTGCCTATGCGTCTCTTCTCTCCTTTTCTCTCCATCTTTTAGCCAATTTCTAGGCCTCACTTTGTAAGCATATACAGAGCTTGATAAGATGTCTCCCTGGGCATATATAGGTATACTGAAGTTTTTCGCTCGGTACTTTGTTGAACTTACGACTATTGTTATGTCTTATTTGATACACAGTTATCCATGTGTATGACTTTACTGCATCTAGGTAGTACTTTAATGCTTCTTCATTATTGTTCATCTTAAGAATGATGGCCTAATCTCACCTCCTTCTGTTGAACTTTTATCCATCTATAGTTGATTCACCTTAATGTTAATCTATAATCTACCACTGATAACTTGACCTCTTATGTAACACTGCCGCTAAGGATCACGTCTCATCGGGGAACATCTGAAAGGATTAGACTGATCCACATGAGGCGATACTATACTTCCATAACCGCATTTCATAGCATCCAAAAGTGATTCACTTAGGTGGGTATTTTAATCCTGTACAATTCATGAAATCCCTCTTCCATTTTTTTCTTCAAATCATTACTCAACCGAAGGCCCAAATTTCATTCTTTATCTATCACAAATTACTCCCTCATTCTTCTACTAGGGCAGCATTCCATATCTTCTAAATGCTATTAGTCTTAGACTCTTTTGAGTTCATTGGGGCTATATTAAACTTTCTATAACTTAGAGAAAGCATCAGCTCTCTTATTTTCATAGGCTTAATCCCGAGGGCTTATCCATTCTCGTCACCTTCTCACTCGCCCTTTCTTATCCTTACTCATGTCTTCCTAAAACCCTATCGCTTTACCATACTCTATCTTGGGACTTACACATATCTATTTATACTACTCGCAACCTTCCTTCAACTTACTTGCACCATAGATTTCCTTGTGTTATTCTGGAATATCAAGCGAGACATCGCATCGCCTCTAACTCTTCTTTACTCTCTTAACTAGATTTCTTGATACCTAGAAACCATAGGCTGGGAAGATATGCCACCAATGACGCCGCTATCATTCCTAGATACTGAATCCAAGCGCTTCTAGACCTCTATCTGAAGTATAGATTATTCACAACCTTCTGCACCAGAGTATCTGGTACGTTCACCTTTTACCTTACTTACCTTAAAATCTAGCATCATGTCTTTTATCTCTCTCATGACCTCCCTTCCTCATAGGTATAATTCACATCCACAACTTGAAGCTCTATTACAATACTTGCACCTCTGGTGCATACACAATCCGATAGGAGCTTCATATTGACTTCTTATGAGGCTGGTACTTCTTATAACTGGCTTTATCGTAGAGCCATTTTTGAATATAGTTGTTGTACCATCTCTCTTGTACCTATGATATTGATATTGATTCTGCAATGTTCTCAATCACCAAATCTGTAATTTTCTGCGTCCAATAATTAGACTCCTGATTTATTTAGTTAATGTAACTCTTTAGTTTTCTCTTCCCTCTTATCAACCTTTGTGTAGTCTTAAGCTATCTCCCGATCTGCGGCTCATGGTATTAGTTATTACTTTATCCCTTCATGGACGCTATGGAATATCCATGATACAATCTCTAAACAATTCAATCCTTTGTCTATGACCTGGGCTTAATTATTTCTTTTAACTTATATCGGAATCTTCTACGGCTGTATGAATGTCAACATATATGTTGCATGGGTAATATACTCTTAAATTTTAAGTGCGTTTATAATGTAACTAACTCTGGATCATTGATCGAATAATTCCTTCTGTTCCTTCTCAGCTTTCTTTAAATATAAGCAATTACTTTTCCTGGTCGTTCTACCGCTTATTGCATGAATACTTGGCTTATCTTAGCGCCCACACATATTGGAATTCCATAAAACCCAGATGATCTTAAATATCACGTTTTGATTTTTTTTCTTCTTCCCGTTCATAGACACGATATGGGCCACTTTCTTATGGAGTACATACAATGTTGTTATGATACTATTGTTACAAGATCATTTCTTCTTCAAGTTAATATGCTTAGGTTGAAGCCTTCTTCCTTATTTTCTCGGCTAGTCTTTCATTGTAGTACTTAGGGAGGGCCTTCTAACTCTTGTAAAGCCGCGAGCTTACTACATCACATTCCCGATAGAATTTTTGATGTCTTTCCTCGCCTATAATTATCCTTAGTTACTTACCTCTATGCCCTTGTGCTTGTAGGGTTGCTTCTGTACTGATATTTTGACTGTCTTCCCATTGGCATTCTCTTTTATTTTCATAACACTCATATTGTACCTTTAACTACCCCAACTCCTATCTGAATATTTCTCAAGGATTACAATGTCATAACTGCGAGGTTGAATTCACTATGTTGGGTTCACTATGTTTATCTTGCACAATCTGCTGATTTGTCTGTATCCTCTTTCTAGCCATAACTAGGCTCTTCCTGAATCAACTACTAACTACTTGTTGGCCCATTTTCATATCAATATTCCGCGTAATCTTTCTTGTGTCATTTCCTTTGACTTAACTTAAATCCCGCATTGACTCCTTATCTATCAATAACATCTCGGGCATGAACCCTTACTTCCTCTTCTTACCGTCGTGTTTTCATAATATTCTGGAATCGTAGCATATTAGTAGGATTTGAGTAAGTTCAATCTCATCCCTTTTCTTATTTTTATCGCATTCTTCCTTTACCAGTCCATAGTTACTAGAACCACTAAATTCTAATTTAATGCCACATCACTCCATATTCCCCCTTTTAGGGGAGTACTTAAGATTTAGTGCTACGATGATCTATGTATAGCTGTTTTACCTCTTCATCTTTGGCGTCTTTTCACATCATCGATGACCCTTACTCAACTTGCCGTAATTCTTCTATACCAAGGAACTCCTTACTCACGAGGGTGACACTTAGTATAACTGGCACATACAGTCCCTTAAGCTTAACTTTGCTCATATTCCTTGCTTCAGGGAAGCGTCTTCCTGAATGACCATTCTCTGAATTTCTCATGAATCTTCTTCTATTGTCTATTCTGTTATTACGGAACGAAATCTGAAATTCTCATGATGTCGATCATTATCAAATCACTTAATCCCTAATTCATGTTTAGTTTACCTTTTTCACCAGTCCATACTGATTTCTATTACTCTGGGGTCTAACTTTCCCTTTTGGTAATCACGTTAGAGTCATGAACTTAATTTTCAAAATGAGGACATGACTATGGCCTATATTTTTTTGTTGTCTCAAGGCCTGTCACCTCTCATCTTTTACTTCACTTGATTATAGACTCTGCAATACTGTCATGTTTTTAATCTACCATTGTTATCCATGTATCATATCTTACTCATAATGCTTCATTGACTCTCTTCTTATTTTTCGCTAACATTTATGTATATCACTTTATTCTAAAAACTTCAGCAAGACATACTTTTGCTTTTAGCTCCCCTTTTCTCCATCCAACGGCTTTTCAGATTGCTTAACATTCTCTCTCTACTAGGGACGCGAGCCACATTAAGGTAATATTTATTCCTTCTAGGCTTCCAGTGCCTGTCGTTGTAATACTCATATCTAGCTGTACTATTTTAGAGTGCACCATCTGGGTATCTCAGAAGGAGATCTATTAGCACATTTACAATATTCTTCGGAACTCTCAACTAACGCAAACAATCCATCCAACATTTTGGGTTACTTTAACCCCAACTGGATCCTGATATCCGTCCTTCTCTTATACTACTTCTGTTAGCCTCCATAAGGCATAAATGAGATGGGTGTGGCCAATTGTACATACCTCTGTTATTATTAAAGGTAACTCAAAAGGCTTATATTCCTCTACCTGAATTATAAATACTGATAATCTTCATTAACTAGGCGCCTTGTACCATTCTTCATCTTGCTTCTTTTACTTGTTGAAACTTATATCTATCTTCTGAATCTCTCATTTCCTTTCACCATAGATGTGGATAGATATTCTTGACTTAAGGCTCCTTCTCAAGAGACTTACATGTCTTAGTACCCACATGATCTACTGAAGACCTCATATTTACTCATCATAAGCATGATGCAAAATCGAGTTCCTCTGACTCAAATCTTCCACAGCTATATCTCTTACCGAGCGTCTTTCTGGATGTAGGTATCGTCTTATTATGAATAAAACAGAATTTAGGAGTCTGAATTCTTACAAGTAAGCACTACCGCACGATTTAGAGTAATAAGAAAGAGTGACAGTCTAAAATGCCCTGTAGCCTCCTGCTTATAAGTGTGGTGCACAACACACCCATAAACAACTCTACTAGACACGACTTGTAGACTCCCTAGGACTGTTTGCTTTGATAACACTTCTGTGACGATCCAAATCGATGGACTGCGATGGGCACCTGGTACCTTACTCAACCGAGTACCAACATAACGTATTTTTTGTAACATGCTATCATAGGTAAATGAATCGTAGTAAAGCATGACGGAATACAATCTTAAACATATGACATACTGGCCTATAAGACCAAAATAATCACTCGTATACTGAACATAGGCCGACAAGGCCGTACAATCTTTCACGTACACGACATATGTCTACAAGCCTCTAAGAGTACATAAATGTCATAACGGTCGGCACAGGGCCCCACCATACTAATCAATATATGTCCTAATCATACTGACCACATAAGCAACTCTGGAGCAAATGGAGCGCACCAACACCTTCCGCTGAGCTGATAGCCTACTTGGAGGACTCTCAACCTGTCTATCGGGACCTGCGGTCATGAAACGCAGCGTCCCCAGGTAAAATGGACGTCAGTAAAAATGATGTACCGAGTATGTAAGGAATGAAAATAGTAAACAATAGACATGAGAGAAACATAGAGTAAAAGACTCAACATGTAAGTCTGAATAACTCTGTAAATCATTTAATATTATAATGTCATGCATATGCGTATAAATGTCATACCATGTATAGGTATATGTGTACATAACATCATCAAGCGTCTGAGGGCATCCCATCATATCATCTTGGCCACTGTGGCAAAATCATCAACATATACCAGCTGATCATCAGATGGTGGTGCGTATATAACATCGTAACCTTTTTCCCATATATATGGCTAAGTCATCTTTTAAGTGGGGCTCACAATCACATTAATAAAAATCCTCCCTAATTCAATTCACAAAAGGGAGATGCTATATTTGCAAAGTGACAGATGAGAGCTACAAAAATCATACGAGACTCCATAATATTATAGCAGCGTGAAATTGCGATTCTAAGGGAGTACGGTAAAATATTTCTCAAGAATATTATACGGATTTTTTCCTACTTCGGTCTGATGTTACGTGTTTTATCCCGATGGACGGGAGTTAGAGGGATTATCAAGATAATCGGCTCAGGTATGTTAAGGCTATCCCTTCTTTCTTTTGGCATGATCTATACGACACAAATGAAACGAGCAAATGCACAATTTTCATAAATGACTCTATTCATATAAATATTAGAGATACTTATGTTCTGATTCACAATGTATCATATTATTCTATCATCTGTTCATGGGTCTCATAAAATACGTATGTTGATAAAATTTAATTCATGATCTTAATCAAAGGCATAATGGTCTTATGACGTTCCGGGAGATTTTATTGACATATTTCTCATGCATTGCATTCATTTATACATGTACATTGATCAATGACCGGATGGAGTTATATATATACACACACACACAATGCATGAGAGGATTATCTTGATAATCCCTCTAACTCCCGTCCATCGGGATAAAACACGTAACATCAGATCGAAGTAGGAAAAAATCCGTATAATATTCTTGAGAAAGATTTTACCGTACTCCCTTAGAATCGCAACTTCACGCTGCTATAATATTATGGAGTCTCGTATGAATTTTTGTATCTCTCGTCTGTCACTTTGCAAATATAGCATCTCCCTTTTATGAATTGAATTAGGGAGGATTTTTATTAATGTGATTGTGGGCCCCACTTAAAAGATGACTTAGCCATAAAAATCCTCTAATTATGCCACCTAGGTACATGAAGTAAGAGTCACTTATTTGGCTTATTTAAGAAGGCCATTTGCTGCCAAGTTTCTATATCCCATGTGGATGATGTCCCGTAATAGTTATCCAAGAAAAACCTCACTTCAAAATTTCACCAAATATATTTTTCAAATTCTACATTTTTCACTAAAATTAATAATTAAACCCTTCCCAACATAATTAGGTAATATCCTAATTCACTTAAAATACTAATCACTTTTAACATACTTTATACACTTTACTACCATGGTCATGTGGTACCTTGTATGGTACTAGTCCATAAATACGGGGTATTATAGTTCGGACCCTATTTTAGTTCAAATTGTCAAACTTTGACGAAACTCATTTTTTTCAATTAGCGTACCCTCTCATTGTCACGAATTTGCTTATCACTTGTTTGAAATAGCATAATACTTATAATCTCCAAATAATCCTGTCATTGAACTGATGTCAATTATCATACGACGATTTCAACGTACAATACTACAGGGTGTAACATCGTCGTAATATAAAACTGCGGGGCGTAGCATCATCGTAATATAATACTGCAGGGCATAACAACAACGTAATACGGCGAGGCATAACATCACCGTAATGTAATACTGCAAGGCATAACATCAACGTAATACTGTGGGGTGTAACAAGTATATCGTTTTATCATTTGTCTTGTTTCTTAATATTTTCAGTAGGGCCGTGACCTGACCTCGTCACTACTCTATCAAGATTAGGTTTGGCGCTTATTGCGCACCGTTGTGGTGTACTCATACTACGCTGCTACACATATTTTGTGCAGATCCAAGTACGTCGTATCAGTCCCGGTATTAGCGCGTTGAACTTACTTTTGGAGACTTCAAGGTAAGCATGCCCGCGTCTGCAGGCCTCGGAGTCCCTGTTCTTCTTTGTTTTTTTACATTGTTGATTGACAGTGATTTATATGATTGTTCAACATTATATTTAGAGCTTGTGACTTATATCTCACCAGGTTTTGGGAAATTGTACGTATCGAGCTTATAGTTTCTATATGTTGAAGTTTTGAAATTTTAAGTTTTATTTAATATTTCTTTATATTGTTAGGCTAAAAACTAGGTTGTCATCACGATATTCTACGGAAAAAAATTTGGAGCCGTGACATTCCGCGAAAACTGTCCAAGCGGACTAGGATGAATTAGTTACTAGTAGACCAGTATCCTACCTTAGTTTGTAATAACTTGGCAAAACTTGGTAATTTGAGTGTAGCTACTCACAACAAAAATATGTTATACTATACTAGTACAAATATAATTATCCTATTATAAAAAGATTTGAAAAGTGATATCATTAATTTAGTACCATTCACATAACACATAGAGAACTAAAAAGAGGGTTCAATAAATAATAAATCCATAATTTGCTAGAGTAAAATGAACGAGCATAAATTTTGACACGTCATACGGTTCATAATTTGACTATAGCATATTTTCTGGTTTATCCCAATATATTATTTCATTCCTTCAAAACTACCTCGACACTTTTCCTGTTAAAATAAAGGATGATAAAGTTATATTCTTTTAGTTCTCTTACAATTTTTTGTATTTAAAAATATATTCGAAAAGTTATTGGTATAAAATATCAATGATATGTTAAGAGTGTGCGCCTATATGTATATAATCGGCGTGCTAAATGAGAGGAAGTGAAAGAATGTTGCGTGCTTCATGGTTGGCTGTAAAATGGCTGCTATTTGTAGTTTCACGCTTACCATTGAAGTGGATGATTTCGCCATCACCAAGAAAGAGAAGAATGTAATACACTCTTCGATCCTATCAAAAATATTTGTTCAAAAAAATTGTTGTTTTGAAAACCTAAAAGAGGATTCGCTGTCATTGAACAATTTGTTTGACTCTCGAAATTTGAACTGTATTATTTTTTTTGGACGAAGTGAATACTTTATAATCCTTGTATTAGTGATTTCCACATTATATTTCTTAAATTATTAATCTATACATTACAGTCCCTATATATCCGTGCTTTATCAATCCCTGCATAACCTATTTTCCAATCAAACAAACCTTGAGGGTGGCAAATGAGTGAGTTGAGTTAAATTTGGACGGATCAAAATGGGTCAAGTTCATAAATGGGTCAAGATTCAACCCGCCCGAAGTTTGTTCGGGTCAAAATGGGTTGGCCAAATTGGGTCAAATTATGGGTCATGACTCACCTCGCCCAACTCGACCCAACTATCCCCTCCTTTATATGCTTTTAGCTAAGCTGATCACCAGTACAAAATTATACATGCATTTTTTGACGCAAAATTACAATGAATATGGAAACACATAGCAACAAGCTCTGTGTATATCGTAAGTAGTAGGTGAATTCCAAAACGTAAGACAAATTTTTGTATCTCATACAATTTATCTATTATATTGGTCACGTACTATTCTATTCTTAAAAATTAGTCTATTCTTTAAATTCAGATTTTGATATGAAAGTTTTAAATTTTATTCATACTACTGCTATCTAAAAAAGTTAGTTCGATCATAATTTAGACAGTTAGTAGGTGGAATACTTCTTATAGAATTGAGGAAAAAGGGGGAGTTCGAAAACGGTGAATCTTGAGCTTTCTTCTTAGGGCATTGACACCCTGTCGATCGACTCTTGCCTTGTGTCAGTTAGCGGATAAATACATCATTTCAATATCGGTTCTACAACGCTTAGCTGGTGCAGGATATCGTCTTTTCTTCCTTTGATGTTTACTCAATCTAAACGTTGGGGGAATGGGGCAACGCACATGAAGCTCCGGCGGAAAGGGAAGGCCTGCAAGGCCGTATGACCATGGGTGCAAGATTTTTCGAAAAAACGCGGGCTTTTTAGTCTAGGACTTATAGCTTTGGAAATTTAATTAGTCCTGCAACTCCCCTAGTTGCACATGAATGCACAGAGAAGGCCCTCGCTCAGGTTCTTTGACATCGACTCGGTTGCTAGGAAGAATGCGGACTTTGATTGTTATTACTTTTGCAGGAGTTATGGCGTCATTTCTTGCGGCAACTACTGAAATATTACAGAATGATGATCTGGGCAGCTTTAAAAAAAGGAGTGGAAAGATCTTATTTTATATGTAAATATATAATTTATTTTTAAAAAAAAAAATCATTGACATGGAGGTGCATTGATCATTTCATTGGAATCGAAGGAAATAATAATATAAAAGGATGGATACCAACATTTAAATATTGAATAGGATCCACATGACAATTATTTTATGCTGATTGGTAAAGATGGAATAGTTTACTCCCAATTGTCCATCTCAATTGCAGGGAAAAGTGCAAAGAAAGAAGAAGTCATAACAGGTATTGACCCGTTGGGTTGCGTTAATTTTGAACCCGTTGACCAATACTCTCATAGTTCAGTTTGGGTTGAACCCATTTTGACCCATCAACTCTTTTAATAACAATCCAACCCATATAATCTCGGGCGGGTTGAGCGGTTTGGGCATGTTTTTGCCACTCCTACGAGTATGTATATATTTAGTATACATGAACTATTCACTGTATGCTTGAGTATTTTTTTAATGTATGTACTGAATATATAGTGGATACATCGCCTTCTATATAATTTGCCGTGTTGTGAAAAGGGAATGGTAGAATAAACCCCCTCCCCTCCCCACCCCCCCAAAAAAAGGTTTGGTGGTTGCAGAGAAGTTGATTGGGTTTCATGGATTTTTGTGGGTGAAAAGTTGGGGTTCCGATGGGGGATTTTGTTGGGTTAGGTATTATTTGGGTTAGTACTTAGTAGATCTAATTTTTTTGGCTACTAGTTGTGAATCTAATTGACATCAATGGCCTATAAGGAGCTCATACCCGGTGTCTTAAAAGGCGTGGGCGTAAGACGAGGCGTATTACATATGCCTCAGCGTGACGTAAGCCCCGAGGCACAAGGTATAAGCCCCATAAGTATTTAATTTTTAATATTTTATAAAATAATATAATTACAGTAAATATTTATAAACAGGTAAAATTACATAAAAATTGAAGAAAACTATATATATATATACACACACACACACGCGCGCGCGCGCGCGCGCGCTCTATCCCCACAAAAAAATAAGTCAAAACAGTCTATTATACGCAACTTATAAGCACAAGTAACTTGAGTCTAAAAGAATAATGATTTCTACATTTATAGACTTAAAAGTGCGACACCATTAGTTCGGTTTGGTAATTAAAAAATTCGAGCCAACCCGACCTATGTACACTTAAGGTCAAATATGCCTGAAGTAAGACAATTGCACTTCAGATGTACTTAAGGCCAAATAGGTTTGAAGTGCAATCAATGTTTTCATGCACTTAAGACCCAATAGGTCAGAAGTGAAAAAATTACACTTCAGGTGCACTTAAAGCCACGTAGATCTGAAGTGCAAATTGCCGAGAAATTGAAATTTGTTCTTCGAATTTTAACAATCCAATACACGATTAAACACCTAAATTTTACTCTAAATAAGCTCAAATTTGAAACATAACCTTCAAATATCATCAAGAACAAACCACAATCACCAATTTGTCAAAACATCAACAAATCTAACAAATTCACTTTGCAATTAAGAAGAAAAAGAAACCCTAAGTAGTAGTAAAAAATAAAGCGATACAACAGCTCACCACTGTAAAACACCATAAACTACCTAAAAAAATGCTCACAAATACCATATGAAGTCACTTTTAACTTTTATTTCACATTAAAGTAGAAAAAGAAGAAGGAGGAGGAGGAGGAGGAGAAAAAGGCTTGAAGTTATCTAAAATTTGGATATTAGTTAAAAAAAAATAAAGTGGGTACAGAATAATGGGGGCGACCAAATAAGGCATCCCGTGCAATTTTTACAGAAATCCCTAACGAGAAATAAGTATATGTGGGCCCAAAGGTTATTTTTTAAACACATTACAAAAAACGAGGCTATTTCTTAGGTACCACCAGCACTTTAAAAGGTATTTTTGGGGCGAGTCCTGGGGCAAGGCTTACCAAAAACGTCTTGAGGCGATGATGTGGGGCAAAAGTCTCAAGAGGCGTACGCCCGGGCGTTTAAGGCGAGTTTTTTTAGTGAGGCATAAGCCGAAACAAAAATTGTTGAATAAGTCCTTCATATAATATGTAAATTCTCAAAAGTCAGCTTGGTAATTACTCAAAAGTAAAAAAGAACTGAAATGTATTAAATTTAAATGTCAAGATCTTTTTTTATTGATTGAAGTCCTTATTCATGGTCTTTCCCAATTCTTTATGTTGTCTGCTAGTCTGCTAATATCTCCCAAAAGTAACGAATATTCAAATTGTTTTTACAAATACAAAGAGAATTACATTCTCCTTCTCAGCAGCAAGTTCAAAAGTTCAAATTGCAGCTTAGTCATCTTTTTTGTTCCTCCAACAAAGTCGAGTTTTTCAATCTCGATTTTTTTCGAGTTTTTTGATTTTTTTCGGGTTTTCAGGGTTTTCCCGGTAAAGTCTTCATAGCACATAATATGTAACATGTGCTCCAAATATTTTTTTGAACCTAGTAGGATACAACTATATAATATAATTTTCTAGAAAATAACACAATAATATGAGATGAGTCATAGCATTCTACAAAAATATTCAATAACAAAGATAATAGAATTGCTTAAAATAAATATAGCTAATTAATAAAACATATTAAAAAATGAACATAATCTAAACGTACTATATAAATCATGCTAAAATAATTACATATAATAAGTTCTATTAATTACATGACTAGACAAATAAAAAGATATATTAAGATATGCATAACCCAATGCAAAACTAAAAATAAATATCCAACACAATTATTATTTCTAGTGTTGAATTGTATTTATTTTGTTAGAATTAATATTTATTTGAACTTTATTCGAGTTACTATATTTATAGGTTATAAAACTTATTGGATCATTCAGGAAGGTTAAGTCCAACATTGAAATAATACATTAAAAGATAAAACTATGAAAAAGTTTAAGAAATATTTATAAAATTATATTACAATAAATATTTATATGTATAAAATATTTTTAATAATTGTATAAATGTAATGCTCGTTGGTTTGGTTTCGATTTGATGATTTTTAGTTAAAACTAAATCAAACCAATTATGATCGGATTTTTTCAATACCAAACTAAATCAAACCAAATTATATCGGGGTTTTTTTTTTTGCGGTTTGACTCGGATTATTGATTTGGTATGGTTTATCGATTTTCTTTGTACACCCCTACCCTTAAGTGCATCCTAAGTGTAATTTTTTTACACTTAAGATTTTAATTGGCCATAAGTGCATTGCAATTCAGAATAATTTTTTTTACCTTCAGACCAGACAAACCTAAATTTGATCCTAAAGTAGTTAGGCTTGTAAAGTTTTCTGCAACGTGGTAAGTTCAATTGTTACCCCAAAATTGAGTATAAATGCAAATACCCCGGATTTTCTCTAGTAAATTGGCATAGTTTATAGTATATTTACTCTACCTTTATTATTAATTGTTCACAAACTCTACTTGGTTGGCATAATTTTATAATTGTTCAATTGTTTAGCAAACTCTACCATATTGGCATAACTACGTGTTATCTGCATTCAATCTATTTGTTAAATTATTCACAAACTTTACTTGATTGGTATAAAAAAATCTCATTAAGGATAACATAATAAACTTTACAGTTTATTTATTTTCAAAAATAAAAGGTCAAATAGATAGATGGCCACCTAAATACTATACTTAATCCCTCTACCCCTTCGTATTTCAACTTTCAGCTTACTTTTCCCTCATTTGCATTGAATCCCTTATTTCTTTATTTGCTATAAAAATAAAAGAAAATCTTTTATTTTAAAAGTTCTCTCTCCTCATAGTTCTCATTAGAGTTGAAGCTATAATTTTGTAGCTGGCAATATCTCACACATCAACTGTAGATTCGTGCAGATATGATAGTTATTGCCAATTGAGGACTTCATCGTCACAAGCTAACCTAAGAAGGAGGTTCTTTGTGTGTGAAAAGTAAGTTGTTACGATTCAAAATTTATTATAAGTCGTGATGGCGCCTAACGCCATAGTCAGGCTAGCCTACGTCGATTTATCAATCTATTTACTCATTATATTACTTTCGAAATCACAATCTTCATTAATCTATTGGTGTGAAATAGAATTTTCAGGGTAAAATAATAATAAATATGCTATTACAATAACGAACAACCCGTAAGAACCTCCAAAACCCGATGTCACAAGTGCATGAGCATTTTCTAAGGAGTACAACAGTAATACAACATCTGTCAAGAAGGTAATAAGACATGATAAAATAAATAGTACAATGAGGACTCGGTGGGCTACGATCGTAGTCTAGATTGCAACTCACATATAGTCTCCTCAACAGGTGCACCTACGCGCCAAGATGATCACCAAATAACATGTCAGATCCTGCACATTTAGTGCAGAAGTGCATCATGAGTACGTAAATCAATGCGTACCTAGTAAGTATTTAGCCTAACCTCATAGAAGTAGTGACGAGGGTTCGACATCGACACTTACTAGATGTCCAATAAAATAATATAATAATTCATAACAGATATGAAGTGCACAACAATAGTGGGGTAAATCTGTAAGGTTTATAATCTTCCAATTATCTTTTTTAAAGCATAAATTTCTCGATCTTGCATTCTACCTTAATATCTCAAAAAATGTCCAATATCAATACCAAATAAATAAGAAGTACCATAAAGTGTCGAGCATCAGTGGGAAGATCAGCTCATGAATAATCGGAATATTAGTGATATAACGCACGATTCTGCCGAGGTCGTTCGGCCCGATCCAGAATAACATGTACACTGCCGAGGGACGTGCGGCACGATCAATAGATGCATCTATATACTGCCGAGGCTTTTGGCCTTCTCCACAAGAAAAGGAAGGAAGGAAGTTACTGAATTACAAGACATGTTCTTGCAATACAGTTCATGAGAACAATATGATTACAATCTTTACCATTTCTCAATTTACTCGATGTCACGACCCGATTTCGGAGTCGTGATGGCGCCTGTCGTAGAACCAGCAAGCCGCCCACTTTATCTAAGCTAAATTTAATTTTCAGTAAAAATACAATTTTAAACGAAATTTATGATAATACTAATAATATGAAGTTTTGAAACAATATCTGAAACAAAATTTAAAATCTCCAACCCCGAATCTGGTGTCACTCAGTCATGAGCTGCTATAACATAAAGCAAGGAAAAGGAGAAATGGACAACATAGTCTCAAAATAAAGAAGAACAGGTAGACTAGGAAAGAGAAGACGAGGTCGTGATCGCCAGCTGCTACCTCGACGACTCCAATAAAACTCTGACAGCTGCTCAGTATCCACTACCGGATCCCGGTGTACCTGGATTTGCACATGAGGTGCTGGGGTTAACGTGAGTACACCAACTCAGAAGTAACACCCAAACTATGAGCTGAGAGGTAGTGACGATCTAAACCTCAATAATTAAATCATCAGCGTACAAAATTTAGGCATGTTCACAGTTTATCAGAAAATAACAACAGAATATGCTAGATATACTCAATATGCTATGCATGCCAACATGTCACAGTGTGAAAATACACATAGTGCTGACAACTCTCCCACAGAAGTCCACCCAGTGTAATATATGGCTCTCAGGCCCGGGGAAGGCCCATCCCGAAAGGTATAGAATCATCGGTGACCGTAGTCAGTCCGTACTGAGGAAAAAGGCTAATCCATCCCCACGAAGAAAGTCCATCTCCGGAATACAACATTCGGACAAGATCCATGCCCAGGGAATATCCATCCCTCACATAACATCCACTTCGGACACGATCCATGCCCAGGGAAAATCCATCCCTTAACATCAATGCGCTCACTGGGGGTGTAAAGACTCCGGAGGGGCCCTAGTGGCCCAAGAGCTATATCAAGCCAATGAAGGTATGATTTAGTATCGTTGCAGTATGCAGTCCGATCTCATAACTGTATCAATAATAGGCTCTCGACCTCACTCAGTCATTACTCTCCAGTCTCACTCACATGGATCACAGATGCCTCCATCAGCCCGAAACAATGATAAGTATGCATATAATTAACAATTCTGAGACTGAGGTATGAAGTGATATTCTATAACAAGACTGAGTATATGAAATCAAATAATCACAAAATGAGATAGTAATATACGACCACTCGGGTCTCAGCATTTTCGGCGTGAAGCCTAGCATTTATACTTAACATGATTTCTAACAGGTTCACAATTACTACATTAATAGAAGCACATATATCATCAGGGAATAATCACTAAGCGGTGCCACAGGATGAACCAGATCACAAGTCTCACAGTGCACGCCCGCACGCCCGTCACTTGGCATATGCGTCACAAATTCTAATCACATAACAAATAGTTCGGGGTTTCTAACCCTCAGAACCAAGTTTGAAAACGTTACTTACCTCAAAACCTGCTAAAAACCTAGACCTCAATGCCTTTGCCTCTATACTGGCCTCTGAGTGCTCCAAACCTACCAAAAATCAGATTCATATCATTATAATATGACAAGGAATGAAACCCATTCGAAAATTACCAAATTTACCTAAAAATTCCGAAATTGGCCAAACCTGACCCCCCCGGTCCCACGTCTCGGAACTTGATGAAATTTACACCACAAGAATCCCCATCCTCCCACGAGTCTATACATATCAAGAGCAATAAAATCGGAGTCCAAATGACCCCTCAAATTCCCATTTTAAGGTCTCTAACTCACAAGCCCTAATTACCCATTTTAGCACTGATTTTCCCCAATTTTCACCACTAATCAGAACTTTAATCACATATAACGAGTTTTAAGTCCAAAATTCTTATCTCAATGAAGAACTATCAATTTTCCTCTTCAAAAACCCTTCAAAAGCTCCAAACCCGAATAAGAATGGTGAAATAATGATCAAAATTTGCTAAGGGCCCTTTTCATATGTTCTGCCTAGGGATGACCGCACCTGCGGTCATTTTATCGCACCTGCGGACCCGCACCTGCGGTCCCAAGTGCGCACTTGCGAGAATTCACTTAAAGGGCCATTTTCGCACCTGCGACAATTCCTCCGCAGGTGTGGTCCAAGTCTCGCACCTGCGATCTTCTTCAGCCTGACCGAGTTCCGCACATGCGGCATCGCACCTGCGGCTTCCCTTCCGCAAACACTACTACAAAATGGAGCTTTACCGGCAACTATTTAGTGGCCATAAATTAATTATCGGTAATTTATATCCATAACTCAAATATTAGCGGCATATATAGTTTCGTCAGAAAAAACCATATGATTACTGGCAATTAAAAAGAATGGCCAGCAAAAATTATAGTACTACAACTTATCCGAAAGAAGTTTTCGTTATTTCATGTTCCCTCCCATTCCTTTTTCTGAAAAAAGAGGCGCTAACCCATTTCACAAAAAATAATTGCAAACACACAAATCCAAGAAGAACTCAAATTCTCCACCGTGCCCAACTATCCCTTCGCTCCCACCATCTCAGGTTGCCGTCACGGTGAAGCCCAACTCACTACTCTTGTTCTTCCCTCTCTCTCCCTCTCTCTATCTATCTATAGAGAAAGAGAGATTGAGAGAGAGAGAGAGAGAAATTTCTTGAATTGATGGATCTGTGTAGTTACAGTCCCCTCGGTTGTTGTCACCGTCTTGTTCGTACAATCATATCGCGACTATCGTGGTAATCTCAATCGCTCAAGAACTTTCGTTATTGATGTAACATGTAATGTATTTGATCTATCTATTAAATAGATGAATTCCAGATTCCTAAATCTAAATGGACTATCTTACTTCAATTTTAGCAAAAATTTAATTGAAAACTCTATTTTCCCATAATTATTGGTTCAATGAAATCGCACAATGCCTCTCAATTTGTTGTATTTTTCTTCTTTCTTGCCTTCAGCTATATGATTTTATGATAGCCCTGTAAAATTGATTTTAAGGTGATTTAGAAGTGTACTTATTTTTTTGGTTTTGTTGCTTTGATTTTAACTCTATTTTCTCCCTCAGTTTCAGAATTTTTTGGCTATTGCAATTACTAATCATTTCACGAATGTGGCTATGATGATAATTGTAGGTAAATTGGTACCTTTCCTACAATACTGAATTATTATATCCATTTTCACTTGGCTCGCATAAAATGCTGACAGATGTTTTGTTGTCTTCTTTCTATTGAGATAATAGGCAAAATTTTTGTAGACAATTTCATGTTGTTAAACCTTTTTCCTTTTTTTCTTTATGTTTCGATAATAAACTTTGATTACAATGTTCATAAAAAAAAGTATTATAGGATACACATTACATAATCACTATAATAAAAAAGGCTTTTAACGATTCTTATGAATTGACATTGTTGTTTGCTCAGACTCATTTTCTCTGTTCTTCACAAATATGAAAATCAAATATCTCATCTAAATAAAATCTCATAGTGCCATGTTCCATATTTCTTATTTCCCTTGTGAATAGGGAGGTGTTGTATCCCATGAGTTGTTTATTCGCATTGTAGAGTGCTAGGTAAAACTTTAAAGTAAGGGAGGTTAGGTGATAATATTGCTTTTTATCCATAAAAAGACTTTATATTTTGCTTGGAACAGCTGAAGATCATAGACTCCTAAAAAATATGGTTTTCATATGCACTCGTTCTGAATTATTAATATGCAATACATAGTTGCATAATTCTTTACTTTTGGCTATTTTTATTTTCCACGGTGTATCTCAATAAGTCCTTAGCTTGTGTTTCGAAATGGATGCAGCTTCTAGACAGTAGAACTCCTCTTTTTAGGTGATAACATGTAAAGTAATTTTATTGTCAGATTAATTGCCTCTATTTTATTTCCAATATACTATTACTTTCTGCTGTAAATGATGGTAGGCAGGAGGTATACTTAGAAGTTAGGATAGTATTGTTTAATTGCATTCGATTCTGTCATGTTTAACTAGATCTCTAAGCCGTATGTTTTTTATTTTAATGAGTTCTTATTCTTTAAGTTACATAGTTGCGTTGGTTATTATGGTGTTGTAGTTACATGTATTCTTTCTCCGCAATTACTAAAAAATGACTCATTATTTTAGGTACAAACTATATAATCATAGTTTTGTGAGCCTAATTACTAATAGATGATCGGAACCACGATTCGAAAAGACAATTGCTATGCTTGAGTTCCATATAGAAAGAATAAACATGTGAAAAATTTATGTTAGATAATACTTACACCTAGTGAAGCATTCACTTGTTCAACGGTGCAAAGATTTGTACATGATCTCAAGCATCCAGGTACACTATACTTATGATAATGAGTATCTTCACTAGTAAAATAAATGATATTTTACTTATTACCTCTTTTATATCGTGTCTCAGTATTAGACTAAATTAAGGCGATAAATATATAATCAGGATTGACATTAGATGTTTGGTTGTTAAAAGTTAAATCCAATCTTTAGGTTCATAATTTTATAGTGTGACTATCTTACATCAAGTTAACTGTATTAGACCTAACAGTGTAGAAATCTACATATTAACTCATATGAAGTGCAAAGATGATAGATCATTAGGCTAGAAGTCTACATGTGTTGTTGTAAGATTTCTTATGCATTTAATCCTTCAAGTTTTATGAGTTTTCTTAAAATCAGTAAAGTTGTTAAAGGTTTCATATTTCTCTTCCAATTTTTCTTTACTACTTTTTGTGTCTTTTTTTTTTTTGCCACCGCTAGCTTACTGCTTGACCAACAACCAACCTTTTGAAGTATTAATGAATAACAACAAATATCTTTGACAAGTTTATGTTGTTAGTTTCTATGTTGAAAATAGAAGGCTGATTGTTGTAACTTTGAAATTAGTTAAGGGATGGTATTGTCTACTAAATAATAGAAGGATATACCTTAGGTTTGGTCATAGTTTTAAAGAGGTTTTTAGCCGGAAAATCTCCCCTTCCATGTCCAACTGAATAAAATGATCTTTTACTATGATATTGCTAGTTTCTGAGGGATTAAAATCAGTAGTTTTCCTCTGATGCTGTATAATCTCTTGAACTGCTAAGTAAAGTTGTCCTTCACTGAATTCATTGTGATTTTCTTATAAGTTGATTTGAAATTCATCATCTTCTTCCTCATGTTAACAAACTCATTTCGATACTTGTAACATGGAAATATACAAATTATATTAGAAAAGATGAGATTAACAATAATCACAATGTTCACTTCAAAAGTATATAACCAACAGAATATGTATACCTATGGCAGACAAGTATTGTTTATATAAAATGGTAGCATCTTGAATTCTTGTCAAATGTAGCTCTTTATTTTTTCTCTCACAATGTTACATCTAGGTTGTATTCCAACACTACAAGTCTCATTTGCCACATTAGCCAAGTCTTTTATCTTCCTTTTGTCATCCTTTGTTCTTTCTGAAATAAAATATTTTGGTTGTATTCCAATATCATAACTTGATATAGGGAGCTTCAACTTAAGAACGATTTGTCTTATTAGAAACTACACTTCAATATCCTCAACCATGATGAATTTTGTATACCCTAGTTCGCATACAGCCTCATTTTTACATTGTTTTGAGAATTCACAATATATTTAGATATGTAGACTCGTGATATTTTATACATTATATTCCATCTTTTGACGCATTTATTTTATTTTTTTCAGGTCATTTGTTCGAAAATTTCGCATGTGGAAGATTTCAATATGATGAAGAGTTGCTGAAACTTTTTGAAGGTATCATTTGATAGGATTAGTTATATCATTTCATTCAATGCAAGTTTATTTTAAAAGTCGTGACATTAATATTTTAGATTAGTAATTCCTTTGGATTGTGTAGATTCAATGAGATATATTTTGTTTTATGAATTAATAATATTATGTTTTCTAGTATTTGCCTACCGTTGTTTCCACCAAGATACACTCTTTTATTATTAGAAACATTTAGTTGAATTTACTTGCCATTAAAATAGAATCTGAAGGTCAAAATAAGATATCTACAAGAAGGATACAATATTCATTTTAATTACTGTTAAAACTAATAACGTTTAGCGGCAATTTAATTGAACTTATCGGCTATAAAAATGGACACTAAAAGAGCATATTTATTTTGTTATGGATTTAATTTACCGGCCAAACGTATTGCCGCAACTAATTGCCGGTAAAACTAACGATCTTTAGTGGCAACAATTTATACCCTTTACCAGCTTTTGTGAGAATGGCCGCCAAAGGCTTTGCCGACCCCCGTATTGCCGGCTAAACACCATAGGCCGATAAAGGATATAGCGGCTATTGTTATTGTCGCTAAAGTCTCTTTTTGTAATGGTGAGGTGCGGCCACACCAGAAGGACAACAATTTCTGCTGCATTTCTCCAACTTCAAACTCCCCGAAGGCTATCCGAAATCAACCCGAGCCCCTCGAGACCCCAACCAAAAGTACCAAAAATTTCCATAACATCATTCAAACTTAGTCGAGCCTTCGAAACACCAAAAACAACACAAAAACACTAAAATCACCTCAATTCAAGCCTAAGAACTTTGAAACTTCTAAATTTCACCAAGGATGCCGAAACCATCCAAAACACATCCGATTGACCTGAAAATTTGCACACATATCCAAAATGACATTACGAACCTACTCCAACTTCCGGAATTCCATTCCGATCTCGATTGCCTATTTTTCCCTGCCGACCGGAAATCGCCAAAAACTAACTTTTGCCAATTCAAGCCTAATTCTACACCGGACATCAAAACTTCATCCCGAACACACTCCTAAGTTTCAAATCACCTAACAAAGCTATCCGAGCTATAAAATCCATATTCCGAGGTCGTTTACCCAATAGTCAACTTCCGGTTGACTTTTCTAACTATAAGGCCAACTTAAGAGACTAAGTGTCTCATTTCTCACCATGACCAGTCTGAACCCAGGTCAAACAACCCAACGCCACACAAAAGAGATGAACCACACAAGAAATGAAGCCAAAATGGGGGAAACGGGCTAAACTCTCGGAACGACCGGCCGGGTCGTTATATTCTTCCCCACTTAAACATACGTTCATCCTCGAACGTGCCAAGAGTTGTTCTCCAACACTATCAAACTGCCACGTAGCCTACCATGCACATAGTCGGGAGTGATCCCACGTCACCCTATCCCATATAGGTACAATAGCAAAACACATCCGAAATTTCAAAATCCAACCTGACCCATAAACCTTAGAACCAATTTTTTTCCACTTCAGAAATAATTTACAAGATCAAAATTCCACAACTACAAACTGAATAAGTCTGAACATGCTGTGTCAAGACATATCCGTAACCCAGATGTAACCACATAATATACCGCATGACTCAAACACTCATAGCGATAACTCCTAATCACATTAGCTGCTCAACACAACCCAATACCGGTACATAACCCTTTATCAAGAAATGTCTCGCTCTAACACTTTCATATACTGCCGATTATGAAAGAAACATGTAGAATTAGCAACCATTCGTTCGATCAGTCAGACATGAAGCTCCCTCTTCCCAAACAGGAATTATAGAAAATTTCTAAGACGACTCTCAATATTTATCCTTCCAACTATGCTGTAGACAATTCTGACAATATTCATTCTAGGTCCAATGACCTCTTCTCATCCAACATGACCAATCTGATGACATGACACATCAATACAATTCGAAGCCATAACCTATGAAACTCGTGCACTCAACAACAACATCCCAATGTAATCAAATTATATAAAAGACTCACACGAGAGGACTATCCTACCATTAACAATTACCCTCACAACATCATGCTAAAATCCTGGCACACATCGTAAAAATCAAAACACACGAATCCAATACCAAAGGTCATACCCCTACATAACTCCGCTACACTGAGTGATCCCATGGAAACGCTAGTCCATATGAAATACTTCAAGCCACCAGTAGATATCATTTACTTAGTCATCTGAAACTGCCAATGCCGCCTAAGGATTTTGACCATCCTTCCAGAACTGAACCGTGAACTCACACATGAAAATCTCGACTCTACACAATGTACCACATACACCATGCCATCCTATGATAAATATGGAAACGTCATAACCCCTTCTGAGCCACAAACAACTACGTACCCAACTGGCCAAGAAATTACATTTGATCCCATCTAGAAGAAAAATCACTATACCTCTCATGCTCCTTATGCCAATAGAAAATACACATCTCTAACCGTGGTAGAAACCATCAGGAACCATTCGAATCCCATTTGATAAACACCAAACCGTCAGAACTGAATCCTTCTAACTCAACCACGCTACGCAGGTCACCAACACCCAAGAGCATTTCTAGGAAACGC
Source organism: Nicotiana paniculata (assembly GCA_005239505.1). Taxonomy (NCBI): domain Eukaryota; kingdom Viridiplantae; phylum Streptophyta; class Magnoliopsida; order Solanales; family Solanaceae; genus Nicotiana; species Nicotiana paniculata. The sequence continues at coordinate 34,650 of ML321839.1, read as the reverse complement.
ATGTAGAAACTCATTGCTTCATAAGCACCCAAGAACTAATCATATCCCTTACCATGCCGATCCGACCCACTACAAAGCTGTCCTATTTATCCAAGTTCCTTCTGTCGAATTGATAGTTCTCCTTGTCATAATACTACAATTCTTAACCTAGACTCACCACACGAGACCCAAGCATAAGACCATACAGTGTAAAGCTCATAAGCCGCCTGAATACTCTCTCAAATATCCCCCGAAGCACCACATTCAAAATACTTACCCCAAAGAGACTTCCTACAAATTTAACGCCATTACCTTCACCTTCCTGATACTTATATGAAGAATACCTGATACTATAGAAATGTCACCAGTATCCATACCCTCCAATGTAAACCTCAGTTTCTAGCCAAATACACATCATGAAGATTCCCAATGGTTACGTATAACCTTGAATCCATCAGATCCATTCTCGAGAGTCATCCACTCTACACAAATCTTGATTATACTGATCAAGAAAATCAAACGACCTGTACCCATTACCACACCACCACCCAAGGGAGTAACCCACACCCCTAGGCAACCAAGCAAATTCCTACTTTATGCACACTACTTCCTTTACAAATAACAACTCAATCATGCAATAAGACCCATATCCCCATAGAGTATAATACAACTTGTATCCAGAAATTTTCCATTACTCGAGTCATTCTTAAACTCCACCTCTGCAGGTCATAACTGATCCACCAGTATACCCTAAACTGAAACCAATACAACACATAATCGGGCAACCAACTAATCATTAGCAGACTTCCCCACTTGGCTCAAATCCATAGATCAAAGCAAACAATAACTCACAATGCCCGTACGCTATCACTGCCACAATACCGCAGTGGGATTCAACTAAATCCTTCATAAGCTCATATATAACTCAAACCATTAAACATCCTAAATCATGGAAGTCACAAGCCATCGATGCACAACTGATATCGAGCGCTCACGTGCGCGTTCGAATACATGAAAGGAGTTCAAAGAATTACGCTTCAGGTTGAATCAATGGATTCGCACGAAAAGAGTTCAAGAATGTGAGATTTTCCTTCTGTAGTCTCTCGAAGATAAGTACAAACGTCTCTGAAGGGATCCGCAAGACTCTACTAAACCTACTTATGACTGGTGAGACCTATTTAACCTAGAGCTCTCATACCAACTTGTCACGACTCGATTTCGGAGTCGTGATGGCGACTGTCGTAAAACCAGGCAAGCCACCCATTTTATCTAAGCTAAATTCAATTTCCAGTAAAAATACAATTTTAAACGAAATTTATGATAATACTAATAATCTGAAGTTTTGAAACAATATCTGAAACAAAATTTAAAATCTCCAACCCCGGATCCGGTGTCACTCAGTCATAAAGAAAGGAAAAGGAGAAATGGACAACATAGTCTCAATAAAGAAAAACAGGTAGAATAAGAAAGAGAAGACGAGGTCGCGATCGTCAGCTGCTACGTCGACGACTCTAATGAAACTCTGACAGCTGCTCAATATCTATTACAAGGTCCTGGTGTACCTGGATTTGCATACGAGGTGCATGGGGTAACGTGAGTACACCAAATCAGAAGTAACAAACCCAAACTATTGGCTGAGGGGTAGTGACGAACTAAACCTCAATAATTAAATCATCAGTACAAAATTTAGGCATGTTCACAGTTTATTAGAAAATAACAACAAAATATGCTAGATATACCTCAATATGCTCTGCATGCCAACATGTCATAGTGTGAAAATATAGATAATGCTCACAACTCTCCCACAGAAGTCCACCCAGTACTATATATGGCTCCCAAGCCCAGGGAAGGTCCATACCGGAAGGTACAGAACCATCGGTGACTGTAGTCACTCGGTACTGAGGAAAAAAGACAATCCAGCCCCACAGAGAAAGTCCATCTCCGAAATACAACATTCGGACAAGATCCATGCCCAGGGACGATCCATCCCTCACATAACATCCACTTCGGACACGACCCATGCCCAGGGAAAATCCATTCCTCAACATCAATGCGCTCACTGGGGTGTAAAGACTCAGGAGGGGCCCTAGTGGCCCAAGCGCTATATCAAGCCAACAAAGGCATGATTTAGTATCGTTGCGGTGTGCAGTCCGATCTCAGAAGTGTCTCAATAACAGGCTCTCGGCCTCACTCAGTCATTACTCTCTAGTCTCACTCACACAGATCACAGATGCCTTCATCAGCCTGAAACAATGATAAGTATGCATATAATTAACAATACCAAGACTGAGGTATGAAGTGATATGATATAACAGGACTGAGTATATGAAATCAAATAATCACAAAATGAGATAGTAATATACGACCACTCGGGTCTCAGCATTTTCAGCGTGAAGCCTAACATTTATACTTAACATGATTTCTAACAGGTTCACAATTACTACATTAATAGAAGAACATATATTATTAAAGAATAATCACTAAGCGGTGCCATGGGATGAACCAGGTCACAGGTCTCACAGTGCACGCCCGCACGCCCGTCACTTGGCATGCACGTCACCAATTCTAATCACATAACAAATAGTTCGGGGTTTCGAACCCTCAGAACCAAGTTTGGAAATGTTACTTACCTCAAAACCGGCTAAAAACCTAGCCCTCAATGCCTTTGCCTCTAGACTAGCCTCCGAGTGCTCCAAATCTACCAAAAATCAGATTCATATCATTATCATATGCCAAGGAATGAAACCCATTCGAAAATTACGAAATTTACTCAAAAGTCCCGAAATTGGCCAAACCCGACCCCTGGGCCCACGTCTCAGAACTCGATGAAATTTACACGACAAGAATCCCATCCTCCCACGAGTCTATACATACCAAGAACACTGAAATCGGAGTCCAAATGACCCCTCAAATTCCTATTTTAAGGACTCTAACTCACAAACCCTAATTACCTATTTTAACACTGATTTTCTCCAATTTTCACCACTAATTAGACCTTTAATCACATATAACGAGTTTTAAGTCCAAAATCCTTACCTCAATGAAGAACTATCGATTTTACTCTTCAAAAGCTCCAAACCCGAATAAGAATGGTGAAAGAATGACCAAAATTCGCTAAGGGCCCTTTTATATGTTTTGCCCAGGGATGACCGCACCTGCGGTCATTTTCTCGCACCTGCAGTCCCAGGTGCGCACCTGCGAGAATTCACTAAAAGGGCCATTTCCGCACCTGCGACAATTCCTCGCAGGTGCGGTCCAAGTCTCGCACCTGCGATCTTCTTCAGCCTGACCGTGTTCCGCACCTGCGCCCATTGTCCACACCTGCGGCCATTGCAGCCGCGGCTTCCCTTCAGGAGGTGCGGCCACACCAGAAGGACAACAATTTCTGCTGCATTTCTCCAACTTCAAACTCCCCGAAGGCTATCCGAAATCAACCCGAGCCCCTCAGGACCCCAACCAAAATTTTCACACATATCCAAAGTGACATTACGAAGATGCTCCAACTTCCAGAATTCCATTCCGATCCCGATAGCCTATTTTCCCCTGCAGACTGGAAATCGCCAAAAACTAGTTTTTGCCAATTCAAGCCTAATTCTACACCGGACATCAAAACTTCATTCCGAACACACACCTAAGTTCCAAATCACCTAAAAAATCTATCTGAGCTATAAAATCCACATTCCGAGGTCGTTTACCTAATAGTCAACTTCCGGTTGACTTTTCTAACTATAAGGCCAACTTAAGAGACTAAGTGTCTCATTTCTTATCATGACCAGTCTGAACCCGAGTCAACCAACTCAATTCCACACAAAAGAGATGAATCGCACAAGCAATGAAACCGAAATGGGGGAAACAGGCTAAACTCTCAGAACGACCGGCCGGGTCGTTACACACTCGCCCACAACTCAAAGTGATAAGGCTCAGTCAATTTTACATATATTTGCTTCTAAGCCAATTTCAATTATAATTTTAATTAATTAAGCCAACAGAATGAGTTTAAATAATTCAAATATCACATAATAAGATCCTAAGCCTACCCGGACATAAACATGCATTAGCTACGTACAGACTCTCGTCACCTCGTGTGTACTTAGCACCCACAACTAGTTGCACATCACAATAAATATCACCTAGGGTAGTTTCCCCTTCACAGGTTTAGACAAGAGACTTACCTCGCTCCGAAGTTACATAATCGTCTCCAACGCCTCTCTAACACCTCAACTCCAAGACAAACACTCCTAAACTATTTAAACCATGTGCAAACCAATAAAAATATTCTCTAATACTCATAATAAATCAATTCATAATAATTATCAACTCCGATCGAAAAGTCAATAAATTCAACCATCGGGTCTACGTGCCCGGATTCCAAAAATTTTCGAAAATAAACTTTACCCATAACATTACGAACTCAAATATATGATTTATTTCAAATTTCATGGCCAAATTCGTGGTCAAAATCTAAAAATATCAATTTCTAGGTTTTCTTCCAAAATTCCACATTTTTTCATAAATTTCATGTATATATCTGTATACAACTCATGTATTTAACTCACAATAGGTGGGAATAGCTTATCTCATAATGGATGAATAAAATCTCCTCTTCAAGAACTCCAATGGTGGTTCCAATGTGACGACTCGGGCGGTCGTCTTGAGAGTCATAGCCCCGATCCCCTATTAACTGCTTCCCCTGTATCTATTTCTGCTATTGTGACTTGCCGGGAGGTTTAATTTTGGTTCTGGGAGTGTTCTGGGACACTTAGTCCCTAAACGGGAGCTTAAGCCTTAGGATTTGGACCGTTGTCGAAACTGTGTGAAGACGACTCCAGAATGGAGTTCTATCGATTTTGTTAGCTCTGTTAGATGATTTTGGAGTTAGGGGCATGGCCGAATTGTATTTTGGGGATCCGTAGCTCATTTAAGCTTGAAATGGCGAAAGTTGAAGTTTTGGAGATTTTGACCGACAATGAAATTTTTTATATCGGGGTCTGATTCCAATTCCGGAAGTTGGAGTAGGTCCATAGGGTTGAATATGACTTGTGTGAAAAATTTGGGGTCAATTGTACGTGGTTTAATAGGTTTCGGCATCAGTTGTCGAATTTGAAAGTTTCAAGTTCTTTAAGTTTGAATAGAAGGATGATTCGTGATTTTAGCGTTGTTTGATGTGGTTTGAGGGATCAACTAAGTTCATATGGTGTTTTAGGATTGGTTGGTATGTTTGGTTGAGGTACCGAGGGCCTCAGGTGTGTTTCGGAGCATAATCAGATGCATTCTGGACTTAGAGAAATGGCTGATGATGGGCTATTTCTGGTGTCATCGCACCTGCGATTTGATCGGCCGCAGGTGCAAGCTCCTTGATGTGAGTGGGAGATCGTTGATGCGGAGATGAGGAGTTTGGACAGTGGTCGCAAGTGCAACGTGTAAGCCACAGAAGAGGAGCCGCATTCGTGAAAAGGTGATCGTAGAAGCGGAATATGTGATTGAGTTGGCCAAGGTTCCGCAGAAGCGGATAGTTGAACGCAGAAGCGCGTCCGTAGATACAGATATTGTGAGCATGTGTGATGCCTGGGATTTTAATGAAACTCCATAGGTGCGAAGTCTTCGCTACAAAAGCGGCACCGCAGAAACGGGTATTTGACCACAAGTGTGGTTTGACTGGCAGAAAAAAGGCTAAGTGCGAGGGTTTGATTTCATTCTTCATTTTTGGACTTGAGAGCTCGAAATTTGGCGATTTTTTGAGGGATTTTCAGAGGAAGCTTTGGAGTAATGATTCCTAACTCATTTTTTATTGTATTCCATAAATCTATAGTTGTTTTCTTCATTTAATTAAGAAAATTGGACGAGAAATTTGGGGAAACGTTCTTCAACCGAAATTTTTAGTTTTTATTGGGATTTAGACATCAGATTTGGATAATTTTTGTATGAGTGAACTCATGAGTGAATGGGTGTTCATATTTTTTGGGTTTCACCCGATTTCGAGATGTGGGCCCGGGTAGGCTTTTTAGGGCGATTTCCAATTTATTGCTTTAGATTTGATTTCAGTAGCTAGATCAGTTTCTTGTAGTTATATTTATGATATGTAATTGATTTTGGCTAGATTTGGGCCATTTGGAGTCGGATTTTCATGGAAAGAGAATTGTTACTGATTGATTGAGCTTGGTTAGAGGTAAGTGGCTTGCCTAACCGTGTGTGGGGGAACTCCTCTTAGGATTTGATACTGTTTTGATATGTGAGCGCCGTGTACATGAGGTGATGAGTACGTACATGGGATAATTGTTGTAAAAATACGGATTCTGCTAAGTAATAACCTATTTACTTTTTATTTTGGGCCATATCAGTATGTGTAGTATCCTGGTAGATTAGAATAACATGCCTACTTGCCTTAATTGTTTATCTGAACTCCATGCAGCATGTCTAGTGAACTCTTAAAATCTTTTTCTTAACTTGTACTTAGTCTGAATTGTAGGATTTCGTGTTGTAGCTGTTGAATTCTATTGTTTGAGTTGTGTATTTACTTTGGGACTACTGATCGGTATTCTTGGAGATCCACATGTTTGTGTATTTACTTTGGGACTACAGAACGGTATTCCGAGAGATCCCCCTGCATATTTACTTTGGAACTATAGAACAGTATACTGGGAGATCCCCCTGCATATTTACTTTGGGACTACGGAACGGTATTCCGGGAGATCCCCCTGTTTTGCATATTTACTTTGGGACTACAGAACGATATTCCGGGAGATCCAACTGCACATTTACCTTTGGGACTACGAGGCAGTATCTCGGGAGATCCCCTGTTGTTATCTTTGTGTACTGAGCTGTTAGCTTTCTATGATTTCATTCTTGTTAAATTTCAGTTTTTATTTTACTGGGATATTTCATTCTGCCTTGCTTTATTATATATATACCAGTAGGTTCCTGACCTGACCTCGTCACTACTCGATCGAGGTTAAGCTTGGCACTTACTGGTTACCATTGTGGTGTACTCACACCCTTTCCTGCACATGTTTTTTGTGTGCAGATCCAGGTTCCTCCTACCAGCCTCGTTCCTAGTTGCAGTCGCTGCTGTTTTCGGAGACTTTAAGGTACATATGCCCAGGCCCGCAAATCCTCATATCCCCCTCTATACCCCTATGTTCATTCTTCTCTTATCTCTATAGACAATGATGTATAGAACAATTAGAATTTCGTAGAAGCTTGTGACTTACGGTGTTCAGGGAGTATATGCCGAGCGGTATCTCAATTGATTATTTAAATTATTTGTTACTGTTAGTTGTTAATTTTCATGTTTTCATTTTCGTAAAGTATTAGGCTTACCTAGTGGTAGAGATTAGGTGCCGTCACGACAATTCACGGAGGGAGAAATTGGGTCGTGACATCCAACCAAGTAAAAAATGGGAGAAATGAGAAAAATCCCCGATTTAAAACAATCTTCCCAAATGTTTCCTTCTTTGTGAATGCGGAAATTTATTCGCGTTTGCGAAGCACAAAAAGTCACTGCCCAAAAATCCTCTTACTCGAAAGCAAGGTCCCTCTCGCGAAAAGATGTACGCCGGGCCAGACCTTCGCGAACGCAGTCGTCCTTACGCGAACGCGAAGAACAACATCACTTGCCTCACCAGTAACCCTTCTCAAACGCAAAGGGTAAAATCCAGTAGCCCTCAATTTCCTCTACACGAACGCAGGAACACCTTCGCGAACGCGTAGAAGGAAACCAGACACCAGCAAACTTGAAGCTTCAGCCATTATCCAAGTCTAAATTCCAATCTGTTAACCATATGAAATCCACCTGAGGCCCTCGGGACCTCAACAAAACCTACCAACGAATCCTAAAATAGTACACGAACTTAGTTGAGCCCTCAAATCACATAAATCAATATCCAAAACACGAATCGCACCCCGATTCAAGCTTAATGAACTAAGAAAATTTCAACTTCTACAAACGATTCCGAAACCTATCAAGACACGTCTAATTGACCTCAAATTTTTCACACAAGTTAAATTTGACATTACAGACCCACTCCAACTTTTGGAATAAAAATTCGACCCCGATATCTAAAAGTCCACTCCCGGGCACACTTCCCAAAAGCCTTCCAATTTCCAACTTTTGCTAAATGACCACGAAAGGACCTACGGACCTCCAAATCAATGTTCGAATGCTCTCATAAGACCAAAATCACCATAAGGAGATATTCCCAGGCTCGGAATCCTAAACAGACATCGATAACATCAAAATCCACTTCAACCCAAACTTATGAAATTCATCCAAAATGCCAACTTTCCACGATAAGTGTTGAAACGCTCCCTAGTTATCCAAAATCGGATCCAATCATCATACGAACCTATTGAACTTTCAAATCCCGATTCCGAGATCGTTTACTCAAAAGTCAAACCTTAGTCAATTCTTCCAACTTAAAGCTTCCGAAATTAGAATTTTCTTTCCAAATCAACTTCGAACTTCCCAAAATTCAATTCCAACCACACGTACAAGGCATATTACCTGAAGTGAAGCTACTCAAGGCTTCAAACTGTTAAATGATGCGCTAGATCTCAAAACGACCAGTTGGGTCGTTACATAAGTGTAAATCAATTGTGGGTTATTTAGCTGTTATTTTTTATTACTGCTTTATATCCTTTTTTCTTTTTATATTACGAAGGACAATGACGAATGTAAATATTTTAGATGGGTTGGCGATGAATTTTCTTATCAAGTGAATAGATTTATTAGGGGTTTGTTAAATAAAGTTAGAGCTTTTGAAGATGAAAAGGCTCAAGGAACACGAAGGTGGAAGAAGACGACTTTTATTTCTTTGTTGGTTATTCTGGTAGTTCTTGATCGTATTTGGTTCTGATGGTGATCGTGCTTGGTTCTATAGCATTTAGATGTTATCGTTTTGGGCATTTGGTAAATGTATTATGCTGATGTATTACGTGCTTTAAGGTTGTTTATGAACCAGTTCCATAACTATTTTGTCTTATTGTGTACTACAACTCATGCAATAAGATACATTTGTTGATTTTTATTTTATCTTATTAGTAATACACCGTTAAAGCTTATCTCTAGGAATAATCCATCAAATCGATAATCTATGAATATCCCTCTAACCAAGCATTTTCAGTGCATCAATGTAACGACCCAATCGGTCATTTTGAGAATTAGTGTCCCGTTCAGAGGCTTAAGGTCTCTAGAAGCTTCGTATTATTTATTATGACTAGAGTTTGAGGTCGAGTTCGGATTTTGGATGATTCAGGATCAGTTTGGAAGAAGGATTCTTGTTTTAGAATCTTAAATAGTAAGAATTTACTAGAGTTTGACTTTTGTGTAAACGAATCCGAAATGGATCTTTGATGATTCAAATAGCTTTGTATGGTAATTTTTGACTTAGACGTGCGTCCAGTTATATATTTAGAGGGCCGGAGGATAGTTTTAAGCATTTTGGCGAAAATTGGAAAGTCAAAATTTTGGAAGGTTAAAAGGTTTGACTGGGAGTTGACTTTGTTGATATGGGGCTCGGATTTCAATTTCGAGAGTTGGATTAGATTCGTTATGTAATTTGAGACTTGCATGAAAAATTTGACGTCATTCTAGGTTGATTTGATATGTTTCGGTGAGTTGTAGAAGTTGAAAGTTCATAAGTTTATTAAGTTCAATTTGAGGTACAATTCATAGTATTGATGTTGTTTGATGTGATTTGAGGCCTTGAGCAAGTCCACATTATGTTTTGGGACTTACTTGTATGTTCGGAGGGGGTTCCGAGGAGCTCATATGAGTTTTAGATAGGTTTCGATGTCATTTCTTCAAGCATAAATTTTGCCACATAAATTAAATAAGCTGCACTTTCTGTTTTGGTTGAATAATTAGATTCATATCATAATTACTTAACCATAGCAAAAATAATCGTCGAAGTTAGACATTGTATGAGGGAGTTATTCTCGTTTTAGTATCGGAAAAGAGAGTTGGTGTTAGTGCTTTGACAAGCACAAAATACACACTTAAATATGCTCGCTAGTCGAATAGAATATAATATAATAATGTATCCACATGGATTAGAGTTAAACAGTATTTTCATAGTTTATAGCTTGATTTCTAATCAATATGCTCAACATGCGAGAATTATGTGATTAAAAACTACAATTAACTAAGAATCTACAGTTATTGACTAATGACAATCGAACAAGAAGAAACCAAAGAAGGTTATTAGTGGGAGAAAATATGGTTTTGATAGGATAGGTGAAAGATAATTGTCTGGGGTTAACTATAGTTAATTCACTTCTAATGTTCAAGTGAGCCTCTCGAATTCACTCAATTATTAGTTCAAACGTTTAGTAGAAACTCCTCTCTCAATTAAGTCTCAACCTCATAAGATGAACTAAATTAAGCTCGGTGAAGATATGCAAGAATTCGTAGTAGATTGGTCTTTAGGAGAATCTCTCTCGACTATCCTCCTAACTAAGTTTAATCAACAATTAAACTAGCCTCTTTCAATTACTAAGAAGAATTAATGAATTCAACCAACAAAATAAAATGCAAGGATATCACAAGTTATGCCTCTCTCGATTACATGAACAAGTGAGTGTAGTTGCAACAATTAAAACATCCAAAAATATTCAATACATAAACTAGAGTTATAAACCATAAAAAAAATATCAATACACCAAATTCATCGAACCCAATTCATCACAAATATGCTTAAAGTAAAGGAAAACTTAAAACGATCAAAACTTGTGTCTTGAGTGAGGATTCAATGATGAAGTCTTTGTGATTTTGCTTCTCCAACTCTTCCTTAGACTCCTTAGGTCTTAGATGTGTCAAAAGTAGAGAAAATAACATTATTTCATGTATATACACCAAGTAGGGTCGGGCTCAAACGAAAATACCTTTTCTTACGCGAATTAGGACAATTACACTGTAAAAATTATACGAGCACGTCGCATGGGGCGATGCGCTATGCGGGTCATTAGTGGGGAAATCCATAGAGCTTGTAATTTGTCAGACAACAGAAAATGGGCAGCGGGGCGTGCCACGTCAGTGGACCTTCTCAGAGTACGGATTTTTTTGATTTTTTGATATCAGACGTGGTTCTCGACCCCCAAACGCAATCACAACTTATTCTCTTGGGCTTTTACTCTGACTTCAAACCCTCAAATAGCTCTAATTCATTCTGCAACATCTACATAGATCGGAATCACTCCTAAAAGGCATAAAACACACAATTAGTGCAAAACACTAGCGATTAAAGCTCAAACTCAATTAAAGTGCAGTAAATTAGCGTGCAATAAGAGACTAAAACACGAGATTGTAGATTACCATAAACACCCCACACTTAGACGATTGCTCATCCTCGAGAAATCAAACTACACTTTATATAGACACTACCTTTTAAAATAACTCTCATAACTCATCATACCAAGAATATTTAAGTTAGAATAAGCACAATAGTGTAACATCCTAGCCTTGAGATTTGACTCAAAAGTACCTCGCATGTTTCACAACCCGCTCACTTACTCTAACATAGAGGTCAACGACATTATCTTTCCTTCTTGAATCAAGTGCCCCCACACAATAATAGAGAGTAGTTCCCCACACAATAAAATTTAAGCACAATTAGGAACTCAAGATAGCACTCTCAAAAACAACAGTCATATGCCACGAAAGATGTACCATAGGCTTGCCCATAGTATACTGCTCTATTAATTTAGCTCATTTGGTCAAGGATCAGGTAGGACTTTAATTTGTTGTATTGTAGGCTGCGGGATGGGTAGGATACATTTAGATATAAGAGTGACTACACCTCCCTAAGAACTTTTAATACATACACTTTACCTTTCAAAACTCCATACTTATGTCAAACTATGAATCCACCTTCACATCAATTTATATTAAATCCCTACTTCTTTAAGCGTAATTGCATCAAGAGTCACCATTATCAAAGAATATTTTTCACAACAATACATCTATTTTTCTTTTATTTTCTTATTCAATTCAATTGGCTCTTACTTTTCCAATACAGTGCACTTTTATCCTTATTTCATCGGTTCCACTCAAAAGCCAAACCAACCACCCCACACTTCAACTTTTACAAAGTTCATACCAAATTCAAGTGCTCAAGAGAGGTACAAGGCTCAAATAGATGGTCAATTCAAATAAATGGGTAAAGCTTATAATGTGGTTGCCAAAGAAACAGGATTACAGCCTCAACGGGGTTAAATAAGATACATAAAAATTAGGCGGGTAAATACATATAACTGGCTCAACAAAGAAACGTCTATATCACTTCCAAGTCTGTATAAAACTACTATTTCACTTTGCAAACATACGGGGCGAGTTCTAGGCATCAAATGCAATGAACAGAATAACACAAACTCATCACACACACGGTACATAACTCACTCAGGATTGGACTCATCAAGACACTCTAGTCAAAGCAGTTAAGATCATACAATTTAAGGTACTTATACAAGAGTCAAAAACTGAGCCTAAACGTCACAACTAAAGAACTCACTATTCTCAAGGCATAACAAAGTCAAGAGATATTGCTTTCAATTCAAATCACAACACAAAATTTCCTACTACTAACAAAATTAAAAACTAACTATACTCAGTTCAAACAAAACTCTTAGAAAAGAACTGCGGCACAAAGAAAAACCAAGGGAGAATTTTTACACTACCTAATAGAAGAAAATCTTTTTATCTCTTTCCTTCGACTTAATCCCTCAAGAAACCTGTAGAATGATATCAATCGTCGAGAAAAATAAACAATTATTTATGGGTTTTTCATTTTTTCTATCTCTAACTACTACAACTAACAAAAAGAAACTAATATACATACATACAACATACAATTGTCTCCCACGCCGCACTTTAAGTTGTGGCATGTCACCATGATACTCAATTAAAAAGCATAAGGTAGAGGAAACTTCCCTGAATATCTAGTCGGGGTCAAAATCAAAGTGGGGATCCATTCTTCTCGCCCGAACTAGTGCACACATCCATGCAGATAGCTTCTTCTCAGTATTTTAGGGGTGCTCCCCACACTTATCTTTCTCACCCGCTGCAACCTTTTCTCTTGAACTCTTTACTTTTTACTCAATACTTGCAGCTGGTTTCTCCTTTTTCACCCCCATTTATATATTCATCTCGAAAGTTACAGTCTCCTCACCCACTCTAAGCATGAGTCTTCTTTCATGTATATCTAATATTGATCTACTTGTTGTTAAGAATGGTCTTACTAAGATAAGAGGGACTTCCTTTTTCTCCTCCATCTTCACCACTATAAAGTCTACATGGAATACGAACTTATCTACCTGCGCTAAGACATCTTCAACTATCCCCTAAGGTATCAAAGTCGTATGGTTTTCCAGCTGCAAAGATATTAGTGCGGACCTTATCTCTCCAATCTCATTCTCCAGCTTCTTGTACATAGACAAAGGCATTAGATTAATTGAGGAACCAAAATCACATAAAGACTTATCCAAATTAATAGTGCCTAAAGAGAAAGGTATAGTAAAACTCCCTAGATCTCCACACTTTTGTGGGAGTTTGTTTTGCAAGATTGCACTGCAATGCTCTATGAGCTTAACCACTTAAGTCTCTTCGATCTTTCTCTTCTTTGTCAGGATCTCCTTCAAGAATTTGGCATAAGCTGGCATTTGTCAGAGAACTTCTGTGAATGGTAAGTTTACATTAACCTGTTTCAGCACATCCAGAATTCTCTCAAACTGCTTGTCCATCTTTTCTCTATGTAGCTTTTGGGGAAAGGTAGAGCGGGAATATGCTCGCTCACATCATGTTCCTCCCCTCTCAAAGTTTCCTCCTTCTTCTTTTTCTCATCTCCCTTCTTGCCTTTCTTCTTTTTATCAACTTTATTTTTCAGATGCTCCCCACTTTCTTTTTCAGGCACCACCTTTTCTTGGACTGGAGTGGGATCTTTCAACACTTGCCCGCTTCTCAAGGTTAAAACATTCACTGTTTCCTTAGGGTTTCTCTCTGTATCAGCAAGGAGAGTTCCTAGAACCCTCTCATATAATATTGTTGTAATTTGTCCCACTTGCTTCTCTAGATTTTGAATTGGTGCTCCATGAGCATCTAGCCTATCATCTGTATTGACAATGAGGGATTTCATTAGATATTCTAAACCAGGATAATTGGACTATTGAGGCTGAAACTGCAGCCTCGGCTGATTCACAAAACTAGGAACTCCTTGTCCCTGGAATCTGAAGTTGTTTTGTTGCCATGCACTTGCAGTACCCCAGATGAACTCCATGAAAAACTAGGGTGCTTTTGACCCATTGCATTGAAGTTGTAATTCCCCACATCATTCACTTCTTTAATTGAGGCTTGAAACTCATGAGTAGGGTGTCCTCTTCCACAAATATCACATGCTGCATGAGACTCAGTTTGTATCGAAGCTAATGTTAGTCTCTGTATTTCTTTGGCCATAACATCAAGTTTCACCTGCACAGGTGTATTAGCATCAACTTGGTGAACATCAGTTGATCTTCTTCTTTCAGCACTTACAGAGGGCCACTGGTTTGCATCTTCAGGCAACTCATCTAGAATTTTGACTATCTCTTCTTGAGTCTTCTTCATCAATGGGCCTCCAACTGCATTACTCAATGTTCTATGTGAGGCCAGTGTCAATCCATCCCAAATATCCTGGAGTTACATCCAGAGTTGAATTCCTCTATGTTGACACTTTCGAACAATCTCCTTAAACCTCTCCCACTCCTAAGCTTCAAACACAGTTTCAGTATCTTTTTGGAAGAAATTACCGATTTCTCTACTAAACTTGCCCATCTTAGCTGATGAGAAATATTTATCAAGAAATTTTTAGGTCATCTTATCCCATGTTCTAATTGATCACGTGGGCAAACTTCGAAGCCACTGCTTTGTATCATCTTTGAGAGTGAAGGGGAATGCCCTTAAATAAACTGCATTTTGTGACGCACCATTGTATTAAAAGGTGTTCATAATCTCCTCGAAGTCCACTAGATGGTTTTTCGGATCTTCGTTTGGTTTCCTCTGAAGACACAATAGTTTTGAAGGGTTTGGAGCAACCCTTCCTTCAACTCGAAATTGTTAGCTACAACTAGAGGTGGTCTAAATACTTGATAATCTTTGGTTGTAAATTGATCTAGAATAATCACCAAGGGGTCTCTCAGCATAGGGAGCTATGTTACAAAGCTGATCTGTAGCCAAGGATTGATTTTGAGCAATTCTTTGACCCTCGCTTCTTAATAGACAATTTGTGTATTTCGAAGAGTTTCTTCCTCAGCATCCCTTGCATCTTTCTCTCGTTGTTGGGCTACCTCTCTTGTAGCCAAATACACATTCTCATCATCTCCATCCATGGTTCATTTGGTTGAGGATTTCCCAAACTTCTCTATATTCTCGGGGAGAATTCTTTCCTTATTCAGCTATTGCAGTTGTTTTTCTATCTCTGGTTCGTATGGTAGCACTTCTTTCCCAGAATATCGAGTCATGCACCAATCTAACATGTAGCCCGTGCACAGTTAAAGAACACCAAACGTTTAAGGGAAATTTAAATAAAAAAGACGAATTCCCGAATTAGCACTACAAACTGTTTCTAACAATATTAATTTTTGATCCCCGACAATGGTGCAAAAATTTGACGAGCGCAAAACACACACTTAAGTAAGCTCACTAGTCGAATATAGTATAATATAATATCGTATCCACATGGATTGGAGTTAAATAGTATTTTCGTAGTTTATATCTTGATTGCTAATCAAGATGCTCAACAGTTGAGAATTATGTGATTAAAAACTACAATTAACTAAGAACCTATGGTTATTGACTAATGACAATCGAACAAGAAGCAAGCAAAGAAGGTTACCAGTGGGAGAAAATAGGGTTTTGATAAGATACGGTGCAAGATGATTGTCTGGGAGTTAACTCTAGTTAATTCACTTCTAATTTTCAAGTGAGTCTCTCGAATTCACTCAAAATTATTAGTTCAAACGTTTTGTAGAAACTCCTCTCTCGATTAAGTGTCAACCTCACAAGATGAACTAAATTAATCTCGGTGAAGATATGCAAGAATTTGTAGTGGATTGGTCTTTAGGAGAACCTCCTCCTAACTAAGTTTAATCAACAATTCAACTAACTTCTTTCGATTTCGAAGAAGAATTAATTAATTCAATCGACAAAATGGAATGCAAGGATATCACAAGTTATGCCTCGTTACATGAACAAGTGAGTATAGTTGCAACAATTAAAACATCCGAAATGATTCAATAAATAAACTAGAGTTATAATCCACAAAAAATTATCACTACACAAAATCAATCAAACCCTAAAGAGAAATACTCCATAGATATAAAGCAATTCATCACAAATATACTCAAAGTAAAGGAAAACTTAAAACGATCCACACTCGTGTCTCGAGTGAGGATTGAATGATGAATTCCTTGTTCTTTTACTTCTCTAACTTCTCCTTAGATTCCTTAGATCTTAGATGTGTCAAAAGTCGAGAAAATAACGTTTTCCCATGTACATATACCAAGTAGGGTCAAGCACTACTAGGACAATTACTCTGTAAAAATTGTACAATCGCACCGCATGGGGCGACGCGCTACCCGGTGCGTCACTAGGTAAATCCAGAGAGCTCGTAACTTCACGACCCCAAATCCTAAACTGGCCGTGATGGCGCCTATAGAGGAACTAGGCTAGCCAACAATCATATAATTACCGTTTCTTTCTAAAATCCCAACCTCTTTCAACATTTCATAAAGTATACAGAATTACTGAATTCATTAGGCAAAATAACCGCTAAACAGTCTAAACCATCCCCAAAATCCGGAGTCAACGTGTCATGAGCATCTAAGAAATATAACAACAAGTCTACTATTATAATATAAAACCTCCGAAAGAATAACTAGATACAACATAACTAGGGTAAAACAGAGATGCTGCGGACGCTGAACAGCTACCTCTATATCCCGAACTCCGGCTCCGCACGGCATAGATGGCTAACGCTCAGTATTAGCACCTATATCTGCACACAGGGGTGTCTGGAGTAATGTGAGTACACCAACTCAGTAGTAATGAAAATAAATCAAGTCTAAGCGGGAAGAAACACATAAAAATCAATATCATCATTTCGCAATATGCACATCTTTTCTTTCCAACAATATATACATAGATATATGAAATCATCATGCCTTAAAACCAATTTCAGAAAAATCCTTTGAAAAATGTGTTTTTCCAACAAATTTCAGAAATAAAAAAAAAACCAAAAGATTTAGTGTAAAAATGAAATAAGTCATAAGTATCCCCTCGGGAAGAAACATGAATCATAAATCGCCCCTCGAGCAGAACATCACTCAGCACCTCACAGCCACTCAGTATCAGCCTCTCGAGCAACCTCACTGTCACTCATGCCTCCCAATAACTCATCACTCGGCACTCGGCACTCAGCACTCAGCACTCAGTAGGTACTTGCTCTCACTAGGGGTGTGTACAGACTCTAGAGGGGCTCCTTCAGCCCAAGCGCTAATATCAAGCCACCTCGTGGCGTATCATATCCTCACAAATCAGGCCCTCGGCCTCACTCAGTCAGAACCTCTCAAAATCCCCTCGGGCGTATCAGTAAAACGGGGTACTCGACCCAAAAATATTATTTTATATCTTAAAATAGTAAACAAGGCTGAGTTTCGAAAACAATTAAGCACAATATGACTGAGTGTAAATCATAAATCAACAGTGAGGAAATAGCGGTAAAAAGCCCCCAAGGGGTCCAAAGAAGTCGGCACGAGGCCCCAAACATGGCTTATAGCCCAAATATAGCAATAGTCTTTAGAACATAATTTAACGTATGATTTAGAGTAAAATGCGAAACTCAATAGTTGCCGCGGAGAGGACCAAGTCTAATCCAAAAATCAGTGTGCGCCACATACTCTTCATCCGACATGTGCGCCATTCTAAAAACAGTGAGAATTATGTAGTCCGGGGTTTCATATCCTCAGGACAAGATTTATAGCCATTACTTACCTCTACCGGGCCACAACACTAATCCGCGATGCTCTTGCCCCTCAAATTGGCTACCGATTGCTCTGAATCTAACCAAAACCAGTTTAACATCATCAATATACGCCAAAGGAACACAGCACAATCGAAAACTATCAATTTATACAAAATTCTCGAAACTCGGCCAAACCCGAGCCCCGAGCCCACGTCTTGGAATTCGATAAATTTACATCACTAGAAATCTCGTCCTCCCACGATTATACACATAACAAGAACACCACAATCGGACCACAATTGCCTATCCAAATCGCCAAAAGAATTTTCCAAACCTCCTCCTATTTTTCCAAACTTTTTCTACTTTAATTCTTCAAATTACAAGCCTAATCCGAACAAAATAGCATAGAAACGACTTTTATAATCCGGGAACTTACCTCCACAGAAGACCCTCGAATTCTTTTCTTCAATTTTCTCTAAACTCAGCTCAATTCACATGCAACAATGAAGAAAATGCCAAAATATTCGCGGAGGCACCATTTTATACTGTTCTACCCAGTTAATCTGCACCTGCGGACCTTTCCTCGCACCTGCGGTCCCAGGTGCGCACCTGCGAAATCCCACTAACAGTCCAATTCTTGCACTTGTGGCTTCGCAGGTGCGTCCAATTCTTCGCACCTGCGGATTCCTCCTGTCTGTCCTATCTTCGCACCTGCGCAGGGCCCTTCGCACTTGCGGCTGCCCATCCGCAGGTGCGGCCACACCAGTAGCTTAACACCAGCACCTATTTGCTGCAAATTTGCTAAGTTCAAACCTTCGCCGACCATCCGAAATCAATCCCGAGCCCCTCAGGGCCCCAACCAAACATACTAACACACCTCATAGCATCATTCAAACTTAGTTGAGCCTTCGAAACACCAAAAACAACACAAAAACACCAAAATTACATCAAATTCAAACCTATGAACTTTGAAACTTCTAAATTTCGCCAATGATGCTGAAACCAACCAAAAACACACCCGATTGACCTGAAAATTTGCACACACATCAAAAATGACATTATGAACCTGCTCCAACTTCCAGAATCCCATTCCGACCCCGATGGCCTATTTTTCCACTGCCGACCGAAAATCGCCAAAAACTAATTTTCGCCAATTCAAGCCTAATTCTACATCGGACATCAAAACTTCATTCAGAACACACTCTAAGTCCAAATCACCTAACGAAGCTATTCGAGTCATATAATCTGCATTCCGAGGTCGTTTACCAATAATTCAACTCCCAGTTGACTGTTTCGACTATTAAGCTAATTTAAGAGACTAAGTGTCTCAATTCTCACCACGACCACTCCGAACCCGGACCAACCGACCCAACACAACATAAATAGGCTAAGCAACATATGATAAAGCAGAAATGGGGAAAACTGGGCTAATCTCATGGAATGACCGGTCGGGTCGTTACATCCTCCCCCTCTTAAACAAACGTTCATCCTCGAACGGGTCTAGAAACATACTTGGAGTCTCGAATAAGTGAGGATATCTGCTACACATCTTCGACTCGGTCTCCCAGGTGGCATCCTCCACCGGTTGTCCTCCCCACTGAACCTTTACTGAAGCTATATCCTTAGACCTTAGCTTTCTGACCTGACGACCCAAAATAGCCACTGGCTCTACCTCATATGACATATCACCCTCGAGCTGAACTGTGCTGAAGTCCAAAACATGAGACGGGTCACCAACATACTTCCGGAGCATCGAAACATGGAACACAGGATGAATACTCGATAAGCTGGGAGGCAAGTCAAGTCTATAATCCACCTCCCCAATCCTCTGAAGCACCTCAAATGGCCCGATGAACCTGGGACTCAACTTTCCCCTCTTCCCGAACCTCATAACACCCTTTATGGGTGACACCTTCAGCAACACCTTCTCGCCAACCATGAAAGACACATCCCGGACATTCCGGTCCGCATGGAGCTTCTGCCTAGACTGCGCAATACGAAGCCGCTCCTGAATCAACTTCGCCTTACCCAACGCATCCTGAATCAAGTTTGTGCCCAATAGCCTAACCTCGCCCGGCTTAAACCAACCAACCGGGAATCTGCACCTCCTACCATATAAAGCCTCATACGGAGCCATCTGGATACTCGACTGATAACTATTATTATATGCAAACTCTGCGAGCAAAAATTGGTCCCATGAACCCCCAAAATCAATGACACATGCACGCAACATATCCTCCAAAATCTGAATAATATGCTCTGACTGCCCGTCGGTCTGAGGATAAAACGCTGTGCTCAACTCGTCTAAGTACCCAACTCCCTCTATACGGCTCTCCAAAACTGATATGTGAACTGAGTACCTCTATCAAAAATTATAGAAACTGGAACCCCATGCAATCGGACAATCTCCCTAATATAAATCTCAGGTAACCGCTCCGAAGAATAAGTAGTGCCAACAGGAATGAAGTGCGCAGACTTGGTCAGCCGATCCACAATAACTCATATAGCGTCAAACCTCCTCGAAGTCCATGAGAGTCCAACTACGAAGTCCATGGTGATTCTCTCCCACTTTCACTCTGGAATATCAAATCTCTGAAGCAATCCACCTGGTCTCTGGTGCTCATACTTGACCTGCTGACAGTTGAGACACCGAGCCACAAACTCAACAATATCTTTCTTTATCCGCCTCCACCAATAATGCTGTCGCGGATCCTGATACATCTTTGCGGCACCTGGATGGATGGAATACCGCAAACTATGGGCCTCAACTAGAATCAAATCTCGAAGCCCATCTACATTGGGCACGCAAATACGGCCCTGCATCCTCATGACCCCATCATCACCAATAACCACTTCCCTGACATCACCGTGACGGACCATGTCCTGAAGAACAAGAAAATGTGGATCATCATACTGGCGTACTCTAATCTGATCATAAAGAGAAGAACTGGAGGCTACACAAGCCAATACCCGCAGAGGCGCTGATAGATCCAATCTCACCAACTGACCCGCCAAAGCCTGAACATCAAGTGCTAAAGGCCGCTCTGCTACTGGAAGGTAGGCTAGAGTCCCCAAACTCTCCACTCTACGACTCAGGGCATCGACCACTACATTGGCCTTCCCCGGATGATATAAAATAGTGAGGGCATAATCCTTGAGAAGCTCCAACCACCTCCTATGACGCAAATTCAGATCTTTCTGCTTAAGCAGATGCTGCAAACTACGTTGATCAGTGAAAATCTCACAATAAACTCCATACAAATAATGACCCCAAATCTTCAAGGCGTGAACAATAGCTGCTAGCTCAAGATTGTGCACTGGATAATTCTTCTCGTGCACCTTCAAATGTATGGACGCGCAGGCAATCACCCTACCGTCTTGCATCAAAATCGCTCCAAGGCCAACTCTCAAGGAATCACAGTAAATTATATAAGAACCTGAACCCGTAGGCAAAATCAACACCGGAGCTGTAGTCAAAGCTGAGTTGAGCTTCTGAAAGCTCTCCTCGCACTCCTAAGTCCATCTGAACTGAGCACCCTTCTGGGTCAGTCTGGTCATAGGTGTTGCAATAGATGGAAACCCCTCTATGAATCAGCGATAGTACCCTGCGAAACCAAGGAAACTGCAGATCTCAGTAGCTGATGACGGTCTAGGCCAGCTCTGCACTGCCTCTATCTTCTTTGGGTCAACCTGAATACCCTCACTGGACACCACGTTCACCAAGAATGCTACCGAACCAAGCCAGAACTCACACTTTGAAATTTTTGCATACAATCTCTTCTCTCTCAAAGTCTGAAGCACAACTCTTAAATGCTTTTCATGATCCTCCCGAGATCGGGAATACACCAAGATATCGTCAGTAAACACGATGACGAAGGAATCAAGATAAGGTCGGAATACACTGTGCATCAGGTGCATAAAGGCTGTTGGGGCATTGGTCAGCCCAAATGACATAACCAGGAACTCATAATGACCATATGTAGTCTTCAAAGCAGTCTTCGGGATTTCTGGCCCCCGAATCTTCAATTGATGATAACCGGAATGCAAGTCAATCTTGGAGAATACCCTGGCACCCTGAAACTGATCAAACAAGTCATCTATATGAGGCAAGGGATACCGATTCTTCACTATAGCTCTGTTCAGCTGCCGATAATCAATACACATACGCATAGAACCATCCTTCTTCTTTACGAACAACACCAGTGCACCCCAAGGTGACACACTAGGCCGAATGAACCCTTTATCTAAGAGTTCCTGAAGCTGCTCCTTTAATTTCTTTAGGTTCGCTGGTGCCATACGATAAGGTGGAATAGAAATAGGCTCGGTGCCTAGCACCAGGTCAATACCAAAATCAATGTCCCTGCCAGGTGGCATGCCTGGTAGGTCTGCAGGAAACACGTCCAGAAAGTCACGGACCACAGGAACCGCATCAATAACGGAAGTCTCACCACTGACATCCCTCACAAAAACCAGATAAGTTAAAAACCCCTTCTCGACCATACACTGAGCCTTCAGGTAGGAAATCACCCTGCTAGGCATATACTTAGAAGAACCTCTCCACTCAACCTTCGGACATCCTGGCATAGCTAAAGTCACGGTCTTAGCGTGACAATCAAGAACAGCATGACACGGAGATAACCAATCCATGCCCAATATCACATCAAAATCGACCATGCAGAGTAACAGTAGGTCCACTCGGGTCTCTAGACCCCTAGTAGATATCACACACGACTGATACACACAGTCAACAACAACAGTATCACCCACCGGAGTCGACACGTGAACAGAGGTAACTAAAGACTCACGGGGCATATCCAGGAAATGGGCAAAATATGAATAAACATAGGAATTTGTAGAACTAGGGTCAAATAAAGCCAAAGCATCTCGGCAACAGATTGAGACAATACCTGCGATCACTGCATCGGAGGCCATAACATCTAGCCTGGCTGGAAAGGCATACATACGGGCTTGACCTCCACCTGCTCGACCTCCCCCTCTAGGACGGCCTCTAGATGACTGACTACCACTCCTGGCTTTCTGGACGGGTGGTGAAGTAACTGGATCTAAAGTCGAGGGCTGGCCCCTCTGCTGAGAAGAACCACGGGGATGACGGGGACTCTGCCTCCACATGTTCCCGAACTCTCCACACTCAAAACAAATCCCTGGAGCTAGAGGTGGGGACTAATAGAAACCCTGGAACTAGAATGGCCACTGGAAGACTCATGCATAAAAGAACTCTAAACTGATGGTGCTCGAGCTGCACTCTGATCTGGGACGGCACCGAATGAAGTACGGTCTGGCTGAGAACCACGGGAACCATGCCCCAAGGATGCACCACTGTAAGTTGGGCGGAATGACTGTGGAGGCCTGAATGAACGGCCTCTACCATGCTGAAACTGCCCCCTAGAAGGAGCACCACGAGAACTGCCCGATCCATGAGGCCTCTTGGCCTCCCTCTCCTCCCCATCCTGGAGGCGAACCGACTCAATATCACGAGTAATATCAACAACCTGCTCGAATGTAGCATCTGATACTCTCTCCCGAGTCATAAATAGGCGGAGCTGGTAAGTGAGGCCATCCACGAACCTCCTAACCCTCTCCCTATCAGTAGGGACCAACTTGGTAGCATGTCGAGCCAACTCCGAGAATCGCATCTCATACTGCGTCACTAATAGCTCCCCTTGGCGCAACTGCTCAAAAAGCATGCGCTGCTCCTCCCTATGAGACTGGGGTATGTACTTCTCCAAAAAGATAGTGGATAACTTCTGCCAGGTGAGGGGTGCTGAACCAATAGTCCTACGCCTCTCAAAAGACTCCCACCAAGTGAAAGCAGCACCAGAAAACTGAAATGTAGCAAATGAGACCCCACTAGTCTCCAAAATCCCAGCAGTACGCAGCATCCTCTAACACTTATCCAGAAAACCCTGGGCGTCCTCGCCCTCAGCACCACTGAATGTCGGAGTCTGTATTCTACTAAACCTCTCCAATCTACGCTGCTCGTCCTGTAGCATAGCCGGAACTAAAAAGTCCTAAACTGGAGCAACCGGCTGGGCTGGAACCGCCCCCGATGTCTGATGGCCCTGATTACCCTGCTCAATTGTCCGGGCAATTGGAGTCTGACTGCCTCCCCCAGCCTGAGAGGTAGCAGCAACTGCCTCAGCAAGGGTGGTACACACCGTCAAGATCTGGGCCAAGGTCTCTTGAAGACCTAGAATAACAATAGGCACTGCCGGTGCCAGAGCCTGTCCCGCTGAAGTATCTGTGGGGGGAATCTGACCCTGAATAGTAGGGGGATCAACTGGCACTACCCTGGCTGCTGCATGGGTTGGCCTCTACCTCTACCACGACCTCGACCGCGGCCTCGACCTCACGCTGGTCTAGCTGGTGGCTGATCATCCTAATCGGTAGCACGAGTCCTCACCATCTATGAGAGAAGGAAAACAGAAGTTTAGATTTCTAGAATCAACAAAATGGCACGACAGAATTCAAGAAAATGAGATTGTTCCTAAGGGTTCCGCAGCCTCTCGAAGATAAGTACAAACGTCTCCGTACCAATCCGCAAGACTCTACTAAACATGTCATGACCGTTGAGTCCTATGTAACCTAGGCTCTGATACCAACTTGTCATGACCCTAAATCCTAAATCGGTTGTGATGGCGCCTATCGAGGAACAAGGCTAGCCAACAATCACATAATTACCGTTTCTTTTAAAAATCCCAACCAATTTCAACATTTCATAAAGTATACAGAATTACTGAATTCATTAGGCAAAATAACCGCTAAACAGTCTAAACCATCCCCAAAATCCGGAGTCAACATGTCATGAGCATCTAAGAAATATACCAACAAATCTACTATTATAATACAAAACCTCCGAACGAATAACTAGATACAACATAAGAAGGCAAAAATAAAGATGTTGTGGAAGCTGAACAGCTATCTCTATATCCCGAACTCTGGCTCCGCACGAAATAGATGGCTAACGCTCAGTATCAGCACCTATATATCCACACAGGGGCGCAAGGAGTAATGTGAGTGCGCCAACTCAGTAGTAATGAAAATAAATCAAGTCTAAGCGGCAAGAAACACATAAAAATCAATATCATTAGTTCACAATATGCACAAATTTTCTTTCCAATAGTACATACATAGATATATGAAATCATCATGCCTTAAAACTAACTTCAGAAAATCCTTTAAAAAATGTGTTTTTCTAACAAATTTCAGAAATAAAAATAACCAAAAGATTTAGTGTAAAGATGAAATAAATCATAAGTAGCCCCTCGGGCAGAAACATGAATCATAAATCACCCCACGGGAAGAACATCACTCACCACCTCACAACCACTCAGTATCAGCCTCTCGGGCAACCTCACTGTCAGTCATGCCTCCCAATCACTTATCACTCGACACTCCACACTCAGTAGGTACTTGCGCTCACTGGGGGTGTGTAAAGACTCTGGAGGGCTCCTTCAGCCCAAGCCCTAATATCAAGCCACCTCGTGGCGTATCATATCCTCACAAATCAGGCCCTCGGCCTCACTCAGTCATAACTTCTCAAAAGCCCCTCGGGCGTATCAGTAAAACGAGGTACTCGACCCAAAAATGTCATTTTATATCAAACAAGGCTGAGTTTCGAAAAAAGTTAAGCACAATATGACTGAGTGTAAATCATAAATCAACAATGAGGAAATAGCAGTAAAAATCCCCCAAGGGGTCCAAACAATTCGGCACGAAGCCTCAAACATGGCTTATAGCCCAAATATAACAATAGTCTTTAGAACATAATTTAACGTATGATTTAGAGTAAAATACGCAACTCAATATCTGTCATAGAGAGGACCAGGTCCAATCCAAAAATCAATGTGCGCCACATACTCGTCATCTGACATGTGCGCCATTCTAAAAACAGTGTTAAATATGGAGTTCGGGGTTTCAAACCCTTAAGACAAGATCTATAGCCATTACCTACCTTAATCGGGCCACACCACTAATCTGTGATGCTCTTGCCCCTCAAATTGGCTCCTGATTGCTCCGAATCTAACCAAAACCAGTTTAACATCATCAACATACGCTAAAGGAACACAACCCAATCGAAAACTATCAATTTATACAAAATTCTCGAAATTCGGCCAAACCCGAGCCCCGGGCCCATGTCTCGGAATTCGATAAAATTTACATCATTAGAAACCTCGTCCTCCCATGATTCTACACGTACCAAGAACACCACAATCGGACCACAATTTTCTACCCAAACCGCCAAAAGACTTTTTCAAACCTTCTCCCAATTTTTCCAAACTTTTTCTACTTTAATTCTTAAAATTACAAACCTAACCCAAAAAAAATAGCATAGAAACGACTTTTATAATCCGGGAATTTACCTCCACTGAAGACCCTCAAATTCTTTTCTTCAATTTGCTCTCAACTCAGCTCAATCCGCATGCAACAATGGAGAAAATGCCAAAATATTCGCGGAGGCACCATTCTATACTGTTCTGCCCAGTTAATCCGCACCTGCAGACCTTTCCTCGCACCTGCGGACCGGAGCCTGTGGTCCCAGGTGCACACCTACGAAATCCCGCTAACAGTCCAATTCTCGCACCTGCGATCCCTTATCCGCACCTGCGGCTTTGCAGGTGCGTCCAATTCTTCGCACCTGTGGATTCCTCTTGTCTGGCCTATCTTCGCAACTGCGCAGGGCCCTTCACACTTGCGGCTGCCGATCCGCAGGTGCGGCCACACCAGTAGATTAACACCAACACCTATTTGCTGCAAATTTCCTAAGTTCAAACCTCCGCCAACCATCCAAAATCAATCCCGAGCCCATCGGGGCCCCAACCAAACATACCAACACACCCCATAGCACCATTCAAACTTAGTCGCGCCTTCGAAGCACCAAAAACAACACAAAAACACCAAAATTACATCAAATTCAAACCTATGAACTTTGAAACTTCTGAATTTCGCCAATAATGCCGAAACCAACCAAAACACATCCGATTGACCTGAAAATTTTCACACATATCCAAAATGACATTACGAACCTGCTCCAACTTTCCGAATCCCATCCGACCTTGATAGCCTATTTTTCCACTGCCGACCGAAAATCGCCAAAAATTAACTTTCGCCAATTCAAGCCTAATTCTACACCAGACATCAAAACTTCATTCTGAACCCACTCCTAAGTCCCAAATCACCTAACAAAGCTATTCGAGCCATAAAATCCGCATTCTGAGGTCGTTTACCAATAAGTCGACTCCTAGTTTACTTTTTTGACTATTAAGCTAATTTAAGAGTCTAAGTGTCTCAATTCTTACCACGACCACCCCGAACTCGGACCAACCGACCCAACACAACATAAATAGGCTAAGCAACATATGATAAAGCAGAAACGGGGGAAACAGGGCTAATCTCACGGAACGACCGGCCGGGTCGTTCCACGTAATTTGTCAAACTGCAGAAAATAGGCAGCCGCAACGCGCCACACGCCTCCCTACGCGACGTAACAGTGGACCTTTCTTAGAGTACAAATTTTTCTTGATTTTTTAATATCCAGACGTGGTTTTCGACCCCCGAACGCGATCCCGGCTTAATCCCTTGGGATTTTACTCATACTTCAAAGCTCCAAATACTTCGAATTCATTCCATAACATATATATAGCTCGGAATCACTCCTACAAGGCATAAAATACATAATTAATGAAAAACACTGGCGATTAAAACTCAAACTCAATTAAAGTGTAGTAAATTAGACTACAATAAGCGACTAAAACACGAGATTACAGCCTACCATCATGCTTCGCAGATGCCAAGTTGGGTCCGCATATGCAACCTCGCAAGTGCGAAAAATGGTCCGCAAATGCAAAAATTCCATCTGGCAGGTTGCAGGTGCCGAGTTTTGGATGCAGAAGCGAATTTCCCTATGTATTAAAAAAATCAGATTGCGTTTATTTTGTATTTTGAGCATATCTTGAGTTCTCGAGCTCTGATTGAGGTGATTTTCACGGCGTTCTCCTCGCATTTTCATTGGGGTCAGTATCTAACTATAAATTTTTGTATTTTAATGTGTTTTTACATAAGTTCATTTTAGAACTAATCCATGATTGGAGAATTGGGGGGTTTTTTCAAAAACTTTTCTAAAGAGAATAATTGGGTTTTGAACATCGATTTGGAGTCAGAATTGGATGAAGTTAGTATGGTTCAACTCGTAATTAGATGGGTGTTCAGATTTTGTGAATTTTGTCGGGTTTTGAGGTGTGGGCCCTGGTCGAATTTTTAGTTTTTGTTAAATATTGAAGCTTTAATATCCAAAATAATTTTCTATGAGTTAAAGTTATTCTGGCTAGATTTGAGCCGTCCAGAGGTTGTTTTACTTGAGAAGATCATTTTAGAGTAACGGTCTAGCTTCATTGAGGTAAGTATCTTGCCTAACTTTGTGTGGGAGAACTACCTCTTAGAATTTTAGTCTTTGGTGCTAATAGTGTCATGTGAAGGCCGTGTACGCGAGGTGACGAGTACGTGCTCGAACTTATTTTTGGAAATTTGTAGGGATCTTAGGTTCTCATGTTCATTATATGTGAAGTTGTTTTGTTATGTTAAATTCCCCATTTACTAAATTCAACCTTACATGTCTTATTCGGAATTAATTGTTTCATGTTATACCCTTATTTCCAATAAAACTCTTATGTGCCTTAGCTGAAGGTGTTGCCTCTTTTATTGACATGGTATCTTTTCCGTAATTAATTATCCTTAATTGAATTTATTGTATCTCTTCCGTAATTTCTCAACCCTAAATGAAGTTTCATTATCCCTTATCATTGTTGACTTAATTTGGAATCATTGATTCATGTTATCTCTCTTATCGTCGAAGTGTACTTTTGCAGAATCATTGCTACACATTATCCCTTCCTTGTTGAGCTATTCTTGTTGAGACCATTATTCCTTGTTGTGTCCTTCTTTGTTAGGTCGTTCTTCTGTTTCTTTGTGTTCCGAAGTTCCTGAGTTGATTTGCTTGACGTATTCTCGTGTTATTGTTGTTGTTGCTGTAGTATTCAGTGTTGTTGAGCTGAGGCCTATGCGTGGTTGTGATATTGAAACTGTTTTGAGGAAATGTTGTGGCATGTGGACACATATTCTGAAAGTCATTTTTATTGAGTTGTTATGTTTTCACACACGTGTTATTGTTGAGAGAATTGTTATGTTGTTTGTACAAGGTTTCTGTCGTGCTATTTTTATGTTGTATGCACGAGGTTTCTGTCATGCTATTTTTATGTTGTTTGCACGAGGCTTCTCCCGTGTTGTTGTTACTATTGATACGCATGCGGTGGTATAAGGTATGGGGTTGAAAAGTATGAGGTGAGATAAGGTGGGCTTGAAACGCATGGCTATTAGGGGAACTACTTGAAACGCACGTGAGTGGTGCCTGCAAATATTAGATATTGTCACTCTCTTGGAACATGAGTCGTTCATGTGGTTATGAATTGTAATTTGGGCATAAGATGGTACCTCGTGGATATGCTTGAACAAATCTGGTGTGAAAGAGGTTGTTCTTATTGGGTTGTTGTTGGTTTTTCCTTTATTTGGTTTCACTGGAATTAGACTTTGTTCAGCTTACTCTACAATATTATTAGCTGAATGCTTCCTGTTAAAATATTATTATTACCAGTGTATCATTGCAAGTATTTTTTTGTATTCCTTCACCTGCTTAGCTTTATATTAACATTGTTTCTCTATTAGTGCACCTTAATACCTATTCACGTTGTTTAGTTCAGTAGGTGTCTTGTTTGTCTCTCGTTAATACTCCACCGAGGTTAATCTTGATACGTACTGGGTACCATTATGGTGTACTCATACTACGCTTCTGCACATTTTTATGACTTGTACTACCGATTTTGTGATTGTAAGTTGTGTATTAAGATTTCTATTTCATATTCATCATTTGATGGATGAAATCTTTCATTAATTCAGTAAGTGTTAAGCTTATCTAGTGTTAGAGACCAGGTGCCATCACGACATCCTATGAACGGAAATTGGGTTCGTGACAATTAATCTAGACATAGGAATACCTAAATAAATTCTTACCCAACACTGAATCTTTGTAAGTTTTGACCAAACAAGTGATGTCAAGATTTGTTTTCTTAATTATTTCAGCATAGTCAAATAATCTAGTGAACCCCATTTCCAATCACCCATGAACTTCCTAAAAACTATTTGTTTTGCGCCGTAACAGATAGTTCTACCAACATATAACCCCAAATTATCTATAACCAATTCACGTATTTTCCAGATTCTAATAATAGTCTGAGAAGTGAGTTAGTCCTTGAATTTATTGATAAAGTACTTAGAATTGCAAACCATGTTCTTGTTAATAAAAGTACACTACAAGGTTTTTTTTAACCATAGAATCACTAGAATCCCTGTCAAATAACATACAACTTTCATTTATAAATCTTATACACTTCACCCTCACTCTAAGCTGCTCATTGGTCTACGCTTCAACTGTGGATGTATGGAATAGCATATTTAGTTACGGCCTCCCTAAATTTATCTCCATTCTCAACTATCATGCCAAGATCAAAGATAACCAATACACAATCTCGATGATATTTTACCTGGATGCTCTTCCTTTTACTTGGCAAATTAACACCAATTTCTGCTTCCACATCTAACTCCTCATTGGCGCCATCACTTCCTATATCAAAGTTATCAATATACTCCTCACACCCCAACATTCACGTCAGGTTCAATAGAAATTTTCACACTAGCAAGAACCTCTTCCCTCCCAGCAGCCACTTGTATGTTATCTCCCTTTCCAGTATTTATATTCTTATTTTTTTCAGCACTTATTGCCTTATGTCACGACCCAAAAATTTCACTAAGTGGTGATGGCACCTAACCCAATCTATTAGGTAAGGAAAATAATATAAGTTACAACTAAATTGTGAAATCAACAATATATATAATATAAAACTATAACAAAATTTGATATAACTACCCCAAGCCACTACAATTTAGATTTTCAAATTCGATATGAAGAATAAATATAATATGTTTTTGAAGTTTACATAAACATAACTTAAATCCTAAACTGCCATGTTTAAATCTAGAATGTGGATACGTCTTCAATGCATGGCTTCGTCTTCCGCAGCTACGCAACTCCAAGATTTGCACGCAAGGTGCAGAAATATAGTATGAGTACAACCGACCTCATGTACTCAGTAAGTATCTTGACTAACCTCAGTGAAGTAGTGACGGGTTTTATGTTAAAAGATACTCACTTACTATGTACCTGTGAAGATAATAAGCAGGAGAAACAAGGAAGGAGATATGTCGAATAATGGTAAGGGCATCAACTGGAGAGCTATGGGGTAGTTAAAAAACATGGCAACAAGTCATAAACTCATACCCATTTCTATAAATGAAACAAAAATTATGAAGTATGCCCAAGGATCATAACCAAACATTACAAACAAATACTATTTTGGTGTGCAACCCGATCCCAATCTAAATTAATACTAGTGCAACATGCAACCCGATCCCAATATCTATAAATACTGCTATGGCATGCAATTCGATCTCAATATCAATAAATATTGTTGTGGCGTGCAACCCGGTCTAAATATACAATATTATCATATGAAACCACAATAATAACCAAACTCGGGATAAGTTCACAATATAACACTGGGAAAACGAACACGCGATATCCAACTAGGTAATAAAAATCATGAAGTACGCCCAAGGATCATAACCAAACATCACAAACAAATATTGTTTCAGCGTGAAACCTGATCCCAATCTAAATTAATACTGTTGCAACGTGCAACCCGATCCCAATATCTATAAATGTTGTTGCGGCGTGCGATCCGATCTCAATATCAATAAATATTGTTGTGGCGTGAAACCCGATCTAAATATGCAATACTATCATATGAAACCATAACAATATCCAAATGCGGGATAAGTTCACAACGTAACACTGAGAAAACGAACACACAATATCTAACTAGGTAGTAAAACTCAAACAAAGTAAGATGAGCAGTCCAATATCAAAAGATAGTCTACTGTATATAATGACAAGGATTCCACAAAGCATAATATACAACCAATCTAAAGGTCACCCAATCTGATTAAGAAAGGAGAGTAGGAAATAAAATAATTAAATATGTTTTTCAAGTAGAACCGGGAACAAATAAAGGCATTCAATATACGAAATTATGTAGCAAGTAAAGGCATTTAATAAGTAAATGTATATGGTAAGTAGAAAAATAATTTGTAAGTAAAGACATTTAGTAAGTGAAATCATGTAGAATGTGAAGATATGTAGTAGGTTAAGGCTTCTAACAAGTAAATCACGTGACAATTAGAGGCATGTAACATGTATGGACTAATAACAAGTAAAGACATGAATTCGAAGAGGATATGTAGCAGAAGTAAAACAAGTAAAAGCATAGTTGTAACAGTAATAGACAAGGCAAAGACATACCTATACAGTAAGAAGCCAAATGAAAAATACGGAGGTAATTACATAAGGAACTCAAACGGAAGATATCTTACAAAACAACAAACATTAGTTGAAACCAAAGAAAAATGCATGTAAGTGTTTAACAAGCGAGTAATCATAACAGAATTTCAACCTTCTTTCTTTATGCACGGTAATAACCAACCCAATCTCATTTCAAACTGCACGGAAATACTCATCGTGCTAACATCCTATCAACCGCACGAAAATACCCTTCGTGGCAAACATAGCCCTAATGCCCCAATCACCATCTCTTATTACGAATAAATAAGCTCAAGTAAAACGACAATAACAAGTATAGATATAGGTTCGTGATGCCACGATCAAGTGAAGTATGCAAGGGATCTCAAAAATAATATATTAAATCCTTTTTAAGATGTCATATATTCTACAATGATTGGTAACATAGTTAATTGAGTTTATTAGTCATCGATTTAAATGAAGCATAGGTTAAGGGATCACAAAGTTTAACAAAGGTACAAAGAAGCATATAATTCCTCCTCCCAAGCATGGAAACCATGTCACATGAATTTTCGCTCACCATTTCGTATATGCATCAGCCTGCATAAAGAAACAATATCAATTAGTAGGAAAATTATCCCAACAAAGCTAGGAAATGCAGTTATCCCATTCCGAAATAATTTTCACTATCCAATACTGTCTTTCTTAGAAGTATACTTCAAAACGATCAAAACCTAGTCAAATATCATCTAACGAAGTCAAATAATGCTAAAGGAAACATCCCCAATCAATAAAGGTTAAATCTCAGTCAAAATCTCAAAAGTCAACAAAAAGTCAATTCGGGCCCACGTGGTCAAAATTTGAGATTCGAACCAAATCCCGATGAGTCATTCATCCCCGAGCCCGAATATATAATTTTTTTCGAAATCCGACATCACTTTAGGGTCTAAATCTCAATTTTAAAAAATACCTAAATTCTACCCCAAATTTCCAATTTCTACTTTGAAATTCATAGATTTGATGTTAAAATTCACGAAAAAGTAGTTAAAATTGATTGAAAACCAGTTAAATATGCTTACCAATGCATTTGGGAAGAAATTTCTCTTCGAATATCACCTATATGGAGTTTGAGATTGATAAATGGTGTAAAATGACCTAAGTCCCAAAATTCTCCTCTTTTACCCAGCTGCAGTGTCACGGCCCAAATTCCCAACCTTAGGGATCGTGATGGAGCCAAACACCACACTTTCTAGGAAAGCCAATGTTAGAATTCAATTATCTATTTTTCTTTGATTACTTACTTAAGCACAATAAAATAAATTTAAAGTAAACTAAGACTAATGGTTTCCAATGAATGACTCCAAGTGTAAATAACTAAACCAATAAATAAACCGAGCCACGAACTAATCATATAAATAACTCTAAGACTACTCCAGGGTCTGGTGTCACAATTCACAAACTTCTAAATAATACTACAAATAATGGGCGTAAAAAAATAATATAACTATTTTGAGGAAAAAAAAACAGTCTCTACGAACTAAGAGAAGACTCTCGGGATCTGCGAACGCCGGCAGATATACTTCATGTCTCCGGATAATGGATAGCTGCTACTAAAAATCTCTACTGCTGGCCGGTACCTGGATCTGTACAAAAGAGTGCAGAGTGTAGTATCAGTACAATCGACTCCATGTACTGAGTAAGTGTCGAGACTAACCTCGATGAAGTAATGACGAGACTAAGGCGGGGCAATTATAACTTAACCTGTAGCAAAATATATAATAGAGCAAGGAAACAATTCTAAACAAATAAGAAAGATCAACTGCAACAATAAATCAAATAACTCAGTCGCCTATTCCAGGCCTCAGTTGTAACCAAGATCTCACATAAATTTCTAAACTTTACTTTAAAACAATCGTATGTGCATAATATGAGAAGCAATAGAGTAAAACAATAAGTTTTCAAATTTGTAAGCTTCAAATCCTTGAGTTTCAAAAACCAACAAAACATTTTTCAAAATCCGGTAAAACATTAGTATCATCTCTTATCACTGTCTTGTTGCGGCATGCAACCCGATCCCACCTGTCCACCCTTATCACTATCATTTATTTCTTATTTCCACCCTTATCACTATCATTTATTTCGTCTGTCCACCCTTATCACTATCATTTTATTAAACAGAAAACTGTACTTCTCATAAACTCATCA